>CAUHTR010000110.1:133708-203436 GCA_959609185.1 Schmidtea polychroa
ATATATATATATATATATATATATATATATATATATATATTGATTTTTCCACTGTCTTATCCAAACAGGATTTAGTAGTTGTGATTTACTGATTTTTCTATTTTATTTCTTAATCTTAATTTTATTTTTTTAATTTGTTCCTTTTTTACTTTTTTAATTTAATTATTCATTTATAGGTTTTCTCAATTTATTTTATTTCGTTTAATCCTGATTAGCACCCTATCTGTTCGTATTTTTTTCTGATTTTATTTATTTTTCTCGTTTACTAATACTTTTATTTTATCTGATCTCATTTTAATTACTATTTTTTTTATCTAAATATTCTATTTCTCTCATTTTAGTAAATTTTTCAATGTTGAACCTCCTAACTAAGAAAAAAACAAGATTCTAAGATCAAACAAAAATATAATTGAATGTTTGATTAAAAAGAAATTTTTCTCTTCCTGGTCCAACACAAAGCAGGTGAGCCCCTGACTTAAGACTAATCATCTGCAGCCATTCTCATCGGGCTCGAGACTGCCGATAGAAGGTCTTACGTCGAAAATATTTAACAAATTTAGAACCTGCCTTATTTCGTGAAATAGAAAGTTATTTACTCATTACCATAAAAGAAAGAAAACAAATAGTAAACGTTTAATATCATAGAAAATTATACATAATATTTGCGTTAAAAGGATCATAAATATGAAATCAACAAAAATTACTTCAGTGATCGAATTTCAGATATCGAAAAAAATATAAATTGCCCAGATGGTTTGTTTATAAATTATAACGGTTCTTTTTATTGTAGAGCTGATCTTAAATCTGAAATTTTTTAAAAAGAAAGGTAAAGTGTCTCCGGAGACGGTCTCTTATATAGATTTTTATAACTTGATTTAATGATCATTTTTAACTTTCAAATTCCAATCATTTTGATTGGTCTATTTATTTGTTTATTTAAATTTGTTTATTAATTAATTTTAAAACTGTTTCTTTTCTTTTCAATCCTGTTTAATTAAATGATCGCCTTTACATACCATCCATATCCCATGGATGCGATGGTAATTTCTGTAGTTGTATGTCTTTTTTCGGTGATTAATTTTTTGTTTTAATGCTCCTTATCGTGTGTTTCAAGTGTAACTGGTTGCGACTTTCGATTTTATTAATTTTGTTTTTCTTATTTTCACTTGTTATGTTTCTATTTTGTTTTATTAAATGTTTTTAAATGATTTTAAGTATTCTTTTTGCGATTTCTTTGCTATATGGATCGTTTCAGTCTACCACTTACCTATTTTAAATGGATTAAAACAAGAAAAACCTTTTCAACCGAGAAGAATTTTCTATTTTATTCTTAACCCAACAACTTCATGGACACATCGAAAGTTTCCATATAGCAAACTCTGACTAAGCACCATCTCATACAGGTTATTTATCAATACACCACTCCCTCGATTTACGTGGTAGATACGTTCCAAGAAATTAACGCGCAAATCGAGACTTTAAATTCATACAAAAATGATAGATAGGTTCCAGAAAATAAAAATCTGCGTAAATCGAGACTTCGAGTTCATATAAAGTAAGGGGATAGGTTTCAGAAACTCGCGTAAAACGAGGCATAAAAAATGCAATTTTATTTAGAGATAGATTAAAAAAATCGACAATTAAATTTTAAATTGTAAAATTTATAACATGTTCATAGTTAAAAGTTATAATAAAAGGAATAATTGTAATTTAATTATTCCGCCTCCTCATTACTATATTCGAATTCACCAAATTTTTCTTTTTGGTTGGCTCGAAATCGCTACTATCACTGGATTCAAATCCAGCAGCGTGCTCTTCTTCTAGTCTTATTAAATAGTCTGTAACCAATTTTTGTGTTTTATTTTTTTAAAAATGTTTGTAAATCCCATTGTATTGCACGCAAAGGCTTTTAATGTCTCGCTGAAATTTAACAGCACGGTCAATATCAGGATCAGTGGCCAGAACCTTATTTTCTAAGTTACTGGCCAATTGTAAAATTTCAGAAATGTCTTTACACGTAACTTTATTTGGTTTATTAGTAATATCACTATCATCGCTACTTTCAACATTCTCTTGTTCGTTTCTTGACACCAAATAAATCAAATTTTCAAACCATTGTCCTAACGCTTTTGTTACATTTAAAAATGTGAGTAATCTTATGTAATATATGCATTTGATAGATACTTGCCACCAAATATGTTTGATTTCATTAAAAAAATATTATTTTTTATGACCGCGTAATTTGAGGGATTAGTGTATATGTTAATATTGAAAAGATGGGGGCTACTAATCTTAACACTATGACTCCAATAAATAAATATAAGATATTTAATGTGGTTGCGCGTATTTAATTCAAATAAAAAGACAACTTCTCTCTTTTCAAACTTTTATTAATAATTTACAATTTACAAATTGTACCAGAGAATACAAGTTACGGATTTGTTAATCCATGCTGTTTATCTCAGCCTGCAAGAGTTCGATGGCTCCTGTGTAGCACAACGATCGCAAAGTTGATGAAATAAATGGTTAAGCAAGTTGGATTATTTTGGGGCACCCAAGGAATACAAAAGTAAGTTGTCAATACTTTGTATTCGCTCTTTTAAATTTCACAATAACGAAAACGACACAAGGATAGTATCTTATCCTTCAAACAAACAACAAATATTTACTTTGATCAATCGTAGATTCAAATATTTTCCACTCAATCGTAGTCTCAAAATTTTCTCTCTCTTGGAATTTTTTGTTCGACTATTTATTTCAATTTTACTGATCAATATCTCCGATCAAATCTCCTTCGTTAATTAAAATCAAATTGTTTTCTTCTCCAAATATAATCAATTTACACTGATTCTTTAATCACGTTTCTTCACAGAGATGCACTTATTTTTAATTTTAATTGTTTGAGAATTTCTCGCCCGTAATTTGCATCCTAAATTGTTCGTCCCTTGGTTCTGATTTTAAACCGCTATTTATATTAAATAATATTTGTTTATTATATTATTAGTAATATTATAGTTACTATTTATAGTATTTTAATTAAACCTATATTTTGTTTTAAGTAATTGTTTATTATTTTTAATACACTTATTCTAAATATAGTAAATTTTTTATTGTTTTAAATTTCAGGCTCCAGGCCTACCTCTAACATATATGTTGGCGGGTGACTACCCGGATGACCCCCTTCAGTACCGCTTTTAGTCTAGATGATGAATGTCCATATCGATTTCGCTCGTCTTGATTCTGGTCATCGCCGAGCAGGACCCGTGCATAATCTACCCTCCAACATAGCACCCGTGAATCACTTCACGTTGGAACTGTGCTATGCCGGCGAGACACCAGTAGGCAGGTGAGCCATCTCCTTCGGACTACTCCCTACTGAGGCCTCGACTTTCTAACCCTGACCGCCGATAGAAGGACTTACGTCTTTTCATTCTGTCGCCCGTCGCAAGATTTCCCATTGGGATTACCGATTGACCAATACTCCTTATTTTCCGAAAACTCTCAATACCATTTGCAAGTTCATATTATTTTATAAGTTCAACACACGAGATAACACGTACATAAACGAGAAATGTTTATTAATAAATTTACTATACAAACACCTAGAGAATTTATACAAGGAATTTTACACGAGCCGAATAACACCAAGGTAGAAAACGACATCGGATAAGTGCAATCCTCCCCTGGAGAAGGAGGCCATGTTTCGGGGAAATCCTCATTTCTCCCACTCCGAGTCGGCGAGTAACTCGTCCAGATTAAAGAACTCGGCGGCATTTTCTTCCCACGTCACCCCGGCGGCGGAGATGACTCGCCCGGAGATCCCGGTTGTGGGGTCGACCACCGTCAGATTACCATTACCGCTGACTGGAGCGACGGTTGACGAAGTACACTGCTTGACAGATGCCCGTTCCCGTTGTTTCCGTTTGCGTTCTGCTCGAGACAGCTGTCGACGCTTAGGCTTTGAAGTGGTGATCGTTTGTACGGTTGATGAGGACGCGAGATTTGGCTGGACCTTACTGGTTCCGGTGAATACAATCTCTGGGTCTTTAGGAGAGAGCTCGGACTCTACACACCCATGGCAAGACTTCGCGAGTGGAGGCAAAGGCCTAATGGAGGTATCATGATGCGCTGGGAAGAGATTGCTGGCTTCGTCAATTGGGATCTTCGCTATTTTTCTCGTGGTCGCCGCTTGTAGGTATAGTTTATGCAGCGCTTCTGACTGCTCTTTTATCAGGCTCCTCTGTGCCCGACTTTCGGAAATGAGAGCATCACGACAGTGCTCGCTTCGATACAATTTCTTCTGGGTCTCCTTCATTTGCGCGGGACTAAACCATGTCCCCTCCAACTCATCTATCTTCCTTTTGTACCTTCCAATTTGCGCTTGTAGATCTCTTATGACTGAATTCTTGTCCGAGCAAGAAAAGCAAGGTTTAAGAATGTTATTGGAACTTGGAGACATCTTGGATAGCTATGAAGAGAAAATGTGAATAAAATCAAACTAAGGCAAAGGTGAGACGTCATCATCTAGTCACACTCATACCATACTGATCATAGATTATTATACGGACAAAACGAGCCTATCAGCCCGAGGGGAACTCACTACCCCACAGATCTTGTACGCTTGGGGTCATTATTTATACGGGAACAGAGCGTCCATGCAAGATCTCATCGAAAGAAAATATGGTATTACCATTAACAAGGGGATCGCTAGTTAAGGGAATTATGATTTAATTAATCTACCTGAAAATAGCATCGTCAGAGAATTCGAATGTAATTACAGATATACCCAAGATAAATGATTTTGAGGTGCAAGTCTCATGTCCAAATAGGTCGATTTACTTTTAAATTAATCGTTTCATATGAATAGGAACCCAAAAATAAACAGTAATCTATCACTTTCTCTACAATTATTTATTTGCGACACGTAAGAGTTTGGTTAGTTAATTTACACCTATTTAATTATAAGAAAATATGAATGATTACAGTAAAACTAAATAATTAAATGAGTTTAGCTAAGTGCATCCGAAGGACCGCCTGTCGGTTGTCTGTTAATTTCGATTGGTGAGAAATCGGGTGAATGTCATTAGTATGTTTTTGTAATCACATCTCAACTGACGCGCCAGGTGGGGTTCTCTGTGATTGACTGTCTGTATAATCTACCGATTACGAATAGTCTCGGTGATGGTCTAGAAACGCGGGGCACATGCAAATTTTTCTCATCCACTCCTACTTAGTCATAATCGCTGACTGATCGTTTCGTGCGCTATACTATGCCTGTGTATACATGCAGGTGTGCGCTTTCCATATGACATGTTACATTACTGACGAACCCTGTGTCTACCTCAAATGCTGCTTGTTATCTCTCATGGATATTTTGGAAAACCCGGATTTTTACATCGTCGATGTTGGAATTAATTCACGATCCCTCATATATGATTTACTAGCTCTTCTCGTGGCCTCCTATCTCTATCAATGTACGCTGGCTACTGCTGTCAAATTGGAGATTTATTACTTATCCAACTGCTAGATTTTCTACTCGACGGGATGTGGACATTTTATGTTTTACTGGGTAAGCCTTATTCTAATAAATTATTGTTTAGAGAAATACATTTTTACTGATTGGAGTTGTTCGCTTTTATTTTAATGATTATTTAGACCTATTTAATTACGTGATTTCATACAATTTTATCTTTGAGAGGACATATAGCCGATAGGAACAGCAATTACGCAAAAATCGTTAGCTGAAAATTTCAAGATTAAATTTCTAGCGAATTCGAGAACTATGGCAACCACAGCACTACCAAGGTCGGACGGTTTTTTAACGAAAGACTTGCCTAGGTCTACTGGATGATAAAGAAGGTTTTGAACTTGATAAGCCGCTGTTATTACATGCGAGTGCGACGCCCTCAATCACTGCGCGAACATCTCAAACTTTCTCTCTATTCATCGATGCACTCTCCTACCCTACTTCCTCGTACAAATTTTCATAGAATTTAGTCACTCCCTCAGCGACGGACCCGTGAGGAAGCCCCCACATTACGGCCCGAATCAGCTGCGTGATTGAAAAACCCCATGTCCACCGGCTGAGCTCCCGAAGGCACCTCACACCATGACATGGAGTATCTCAACGCCACGTTTCTCCAAAATTTTGAGTACCATAAAATCAATAAATAATAGACACTCCTTTCATTCATAATAAAATATTTATTACCAAATTACTAAAACATTTAATTAAGTAAGACCTTCAAATCAAACGAAAAGAGAAAAATTATTGTTAAATTTAGACTACTATAAATTCATAAATATACATGATCGTTGCATGGTAAACCTAAATAATGAAAAATCCCTTACCAAGTTGTCAAATAGGCTGAATCGAAAAGTTCTGAATAGAATTGGTTAATACTAGAATAGGTTATAGAATTGGTTGAGTTTCCTGGATTCCTAGAATAGTCCTTGCAATGATTTCGGTAAATCTGTGGCTGTCGCTGTGAAGTTTGGTTTCTAATGTAGTGGTTAGATGAACGGTAATTGTTATTTAAAATACACTTACCTAATGTAGTGGTTAGATGAACGGTAATTGTTATGATTTTAGTGTCTGTTTATATATCAGTTTTCTATTTATGCGGACCAATCAGAATGGAGTACCGCCTATTTTTATTACTTTAATTTGTTTTCCTTGTTTTTGAGCTATTTCTTCCTATTTTTCCTTATTTTTATTGTATTTTTATTTATTTTCTTTAATTTCCTTATTATTTACTGCATTTTACGTCATTTTCCGTCATTTTATGGTCCTATTTCAATTTTTCGTGTTTTTATATTTTTTGTTTTAATTCTTATTTTCTAATTATTATTTTTCTTATTTCCTTTCTACTTTGTTTCGTAGATTTGTTTATTTTACTTTTATTTTTAATTTTAGTTTCGTTATGCTTAACCTAATCCTTCCGATACTCTTCGATTCAGCCCAACAAATCACTCGGGGACCCGACAAAATTGCGTCCCGCAATTACATACTTGAGCTACTCTTATTCTCTCAGAAAAAGATACGCGCATTCATAAAACGATAACATAGTGATTAACAAAATTATAAACATCAATAAAATTTTATTAATAAGATATAGGTCAAATCAAGACCAAGCAGGCATCACTTATGGTGATGGTTTATATACACAACAAAGTTTTTTTACAACATAGTGTTTTTAGTTCAGTTCTGGCATTGTTTGGTCACTCTGATGGTTCTGGTTGGGGTTTGCTGCTACAATTAGGAACTGGTGTTATGGTAGACTGGGCGATTGGACGATGGTTGAGGAGATTCTTTATGGTTTAATCTGGGTGAGCTTGTGGTTCGGATAACATTGGTTATTTCGGCTGGGTTTTGTACGGTGGCTCTAGATTTCGAGCTCTGACATTTTTTCTTAGCTTCGAGGATTTTTAGGAAAGTTATGAGGCATAACAAGATAGTTTCTGCGATCACTACGTAGAGAAGGTAGTGGGTGTCGCTGTTATTTGAGGGTGTTTCTGTTGTCTCGGCCGGATTTTCGAACACTTCTTGTTGTATTTGTTGTTCCAACTGGTCGAAGTGTTGGACTTGTTCGAGTATTTTTCGGTCCATCATTCGGCATATGGGGTGATTTTTGCACAGACTTCTGACGTTATTAACATATGACCGAGTTGACTGGATACTATGGAGGAGGTTGGTTTTTATTGTACTGGGGTATTGGCATTGGCAAGGTTCGGGTTTGGCTTTTTGATTTCGATTGCGGTGATCTCGTATGCTTGTCAGTTGAGCGTTTAATTGTTGTTTCTCCATCAGGTGATTTATCAATACCATTACCGTTATCACGATTCCATACCGCATTGTACTAATATACATCTATTATTATTATATTATTTACACTGGCTTTAATTGCTTTTAGTTAGATGGTTCTCCTTTGGGATTATTTTCGGCATTTCTCATCAGGGTAGATTCCGCTTCAATGACCCGGTGTCTTAATTCCGGCATCATCTCTAATTGCCGATCCTTTTCACGGGCTTCCCTTTTTAGGTGTCTTATCTCCCTTTTTAGTTTGCTTATTTCTTCTCGTTTCTTGTCGAGATTTCTTTTTAACTCGATTTGTAGGAAATCTTGTTCGTTCTCTTGTGGATGGTTTCGTTGTTGTTGTTGTCTCTCGATTTCTTTGTATTTGCGGATCCATTTTTTCATTTTTTCACTTTCTCTTTGTTTTTCTTCCAATTGTTGATTTAATTTATTTATAGTTGTTTGGCGTTCTTTCGCCTCTGTTTTCCAGTAGTCTTGGATTACTTCTTCTGCTTTGAAGCTTGCCCTCTCTTGCCATAATTCCTCTGCAATCCTTTCCCAATTTCTTCCTCGTGTTTGTTGTTCCTGCAGCCATTCATTTCTCTCTTCTGCTTCTCTCTTTACTTTTCCTAGCACTTTGCATTCTTTCTTTAATACCTTAATCATTTTCCGGTCTTCCATATATTTGTTCACTAATCTCTCGTTTTCTCGTTTCTCTTCTCGTAATTCGCTCTTTAGTATTTGTGTTTCTGCGACTTCCATTACAATCTCTCCTTCTTCTATTTCACTCATGGGTTCAACTATCTCTTCAATCTTCATATCTATAATATTTACAATTAATCATGCGCTACAGTGCGACTTATACTTATACATTTATATCGTTTTTATTTACACAGGGTTACAGTCCCTCAAATACTTTTACTGTACTATTAATTTTTTTGTTTGGGATATAGTCCCACTTTTTGAATTTTGAATTTTTTATTTGCCCTTATACGAAGGTTTCCTCCTGACCCCCGTATCCTTCATCGCTCTCGACCGCTGCCTGTAGTTGAATGGCAATAGGGTCATATGGTATGTAATATTGGGGAATTTGAGCTCTCAGCTCCTGAACTTCATCTCTGAGTGCCCTGGTAATGTTCAATTCTTCGTCGAGCAAATAGGTGAGGTATCTCGTCTCCTCGTCTTTTACCTTTAATTGCCTATCTAACTCCTCTATCTTTTCTCCGCCCTTCCACTTCTCGATCTCGATCTCCAGATTTTTGAGATTTTCGGCATACATCTTCCGTTCGTTTTCCAGCTTCTTATTTTTTCCTGCTAGTACCATATTCCTTTGTTCCAGAGCTCCCTGGTATCCATTGACATCTCTTTCCAGTCCCGCTACCTTATTTACTAGCTCCACAACTCTTCCAGACTGTTGGAGTATCATTTCCTCCATTGCCGCATTCTCGTGTTCCCTCATGTCGCATTTTATTGCCAAATGTCGTTCAAACTCCATGGCCTTTGTCTGCCATGTTTGGCTACGGGCGGCGACTTTTCTCAGCCGTTTCAATTCCTCCTTTATTATCAAATTTTCCTCCCATTTGCCCTGTTCACTTTCGTATCCGAATCTTGTGGGCAATTCTTTCATTTCCTTCTTCATTTCTTTGTTCTGTCGTTTCCATTTTCGGGCTTCCGCCAATAGGTGATTCATTTTTCTCCCTTCCTTTTGTTTTTCGGCTTCTCGTTTGGTATTTTCATCAGTTAACCGTTTTCGTGCCTCCTGCACTAACTGTTTTAGGTAGTGACTGTGTGCTTCCTGGCGGGTATTTTCCAATGACGCCCACTTAGAGGCTCTCTTGCATGCTTCGGCTTCGGCTCTCAAGTTATTTACGGTCCACTGATATCTATTATTTTCATATTCCCTAGCCTCCTCAATGTGATTTCTAGTTAAGTTGGCTAATTGGGACATTACCGTAGTCCACTTCCTTCTATGTTTCTCTCTAGTTCTGGTTGTTACTGGGCCCTCATTATTGGTGGTTGGTTGCTCTTGTGTCATTATTCTAAATTAGGAATATTGATAAGTTCAGTTTGTAGCAATTTTTATTATTCGACAAATTTTCGCTTTATTTTTGGATTATCGTAATTGGGGTTCCCATACTACTATTATATATTATTTTACTGGTTATATACACCGATATATACAGAGTTATTATATACAACGTTATTCACCCTGGTTACTCGGTTCTACTCTTTCCTTCCCTCCGAACCGTCATCTTGATATATACGGTATCATTTCTCGCCATATCTTCTACCCTTTGTTGTAAGATGAACGTCGGTGCTCCTGTTGCTGCTCCTTCTTCGTTGAGGGGCCTCTGGTAAGCTATCTGATTCCCCGTTGTTTTGAAGCTTTGCTCGTGTATACTTTGGTTGTTCATTAGAGTAATATCAATTTTTGCCTGGAACGGCCATTCTAATATTTCATCATACTCCCCTTTACAGAGCATAAAGAAGATCGAAAAATGCGTATCCAATCCGGTTCCGTCCCCGTTGGGATATACCTTCATTTTCATTTTGTATCCGTTTTTCCAGGAATGAAATGCGGGGCTTGTTAGTCTTGTATCTTCTCCGGTTTTTGCTTTTCGTATTCTTTCTTTTATTCCCGTTATCTTCCATATGTAGGGTGCTGTTGGTATTACTTCATTTAGATTTATCTCTGTTATCTTTTGATGTAGCACCTTGGCCTGATTGTTGCTAATTTCTATACGATTTATTTGCATTTTTATGTTAGCTCGGGCTTCTTCGAACGCTTCTCTTTCTTCTAGTAGTTCTTTGACTAACCCTTTCAACGCTGTTATCTCTATTTCCATTTGTTTTACTTTCTCTTCGCTTTCTTGTAACGCAGTTGACCACATTTCTGCGTGAGTTATTACATTTTCCATTAGATGGTGTGGTAGGTCTCCTCGGTGTAATAGTGTCGGACAGCCCCATTTACCTAGCACACATATCATTCTCTTCCTTTCACATTCCTTTAGGTGTTGGGTTAGTTTCATTATTCTCCCTTTCTCACATCCGTTTGGGCATTCCCCACTGAACTCCGCACATACCTTTTCCTCTTGGACATTGTGATGTTTGATGGTGAGATTTTTCCACGTATCTAATTCTCCACAATGTTCGCATCTTTCTAATCTCTCTTCACACTGGTTTTGATGCTCTTTTTCTTCGCTTGCCCGCATAGTTTTATGGCACCTTTCACATTGGCCGATTTTGTACATACATTCTCCCATATGTTGCACTACTGTCCATATTACTCCTTTCCATTCGCATGGGGTATTTTTGCATCCCAGATTGGTATTTAGCATGTCTTTCACTGCGGCTTTATCTTCGTTAGTGTCTTCTAAACTCGATATTAGTGTCTCTCTGCACACCGGGCACCACTGTGGTTTATTTTTTATTGTTTCACGGATACATTCCTTACATAATCTACATCCACATTGGGTTTGGTGAGGCTCCTTTAACAACTTTTCACATATTCCACACATGACATGCTTGTGTATTTTGATCGTTGTAGATTTTCGGACTTGTTCGACAATCTCTCTGAACTCTTCTCTTTGTCGTTTATCCATTCTATAATTATATATACATATACTTCTTATCGATACAGGCTCGAGATTTTATTTACAGTTATTTACATTTTAATTTAGGTTTGGTCTATGGTTCGGAAGAGTCGGCTTCGTGTCCGCCCTCCTCTCTACTCATTAGCCATTCTGACCAATCTTCCATTTCTGTCTGCTCTGCTTCCTCCACCATTCTTTCCAATTCGATTTCTTGTCTTCGGCTATATTGGGTTATCCTCTCTATTTCTCTGTGCATTTGTTCGATTTTTAACCTCTGGTCTTCAATTATTTTCAAATAACTAAATCCTCTGTTCATACTCTCGATTAGGTTCCTTTGCATCGTCAATCCTTGTTCTTGTAAATTAGACACTAATTGTGCTAATACGGCACATTGTTGCTTCCATAATTCTTCAGTTACTGTGTTGTGGTTCATTTCGTTATTTCCTTGCTCCATTCTTAATTATATACACTTTTCAACCCTTATCTAATTTTAATTTTATATTATCTATCCCCATCATTATATAATATTGATACCGCGCTTATATAGAGATATAGAATACTGTTATATAAATAAATATTACATACTTACTTTTTACAATCTATATACAGTCATAATCCTTTCTATATACGTGAGTTTGGAGGGCGCTGCGCATTCCAGGCCTCCACCCACTGTTCCTGCTTGATATTATTTGGTCTCTTTACCTGATGTTGAAAGTTTCTGATTCTGGCCATCTCCAGTTCTCCGCGATGCCGTCTATCTTTGATTATTTTTATGGTTCCCCCCATTATGATTAAAAATGTCCCTGCTATTATTATACCGCTGATCCACATCATCTGTTTCACGCTTATGATTTCCGCTTTTTCCTTGTTCGTTATTGTTGTTATCGTCTCCGTAATTTTCGGATTACCGCCTTTGCCGTTTCCCTTTATCATTCCTCGTATTCTCGCTATCTCTTCGTTCATACCTTCCTTTGCCATCTTTTGTATTTTTTCCATCTCTTCCTCTGATACGTAATTGTCCTGATATTTTTCACCGGTCTTCTTGCGCTTTTCTTCCTCTTCTTTCTCATCGTTGCTTTTTCTTTTCTTCCCTCTTTTCCCAGGGTATCGTCGACATTCTCTCGCTGTATCTTTTCTCCAGATGCATACTGTGTATTCTTTTGGAGGTTGTTGCTGCGTTACATATTGTAGACAGTCTTCACCCGGTCCTAATCTTGAAATGCAGACTTTGTGTTCTTTTCTTGGCTGGAGTTGCGTTATCACTACCTCACCTCCTTTTTCCAGGTGTACCTCCTTCCCTTTGACTTTCGTTATTCTCTTTCCGTCTCGATTTCGGTATGCTTCTTGTATTCTTACTTCCGTTATCGGTTCTGTATCTTCGTTTATTAACACTAGTCTCTGATATGCTCTCGACACACATCCTCCTAGTATGCACCTTTCTTTTAGATTCCATTCCTCCTTCAAATCCCATTGTTGTTCTTGTACTTGCTTTTTCTTTTCTTGTTTTAGTTCTTCCTCTTTGTTGTCTTTATTTTCCGTTTCTTTGGCTTCTTTTATCGTTCTCATTCCACCTTGGGCTGTTATCATTTCTACCATTGTTAGTATGAGTATCATTACCCTCATATTTGTCTTCATTTCCCTGTTGGTAAAAAGTAGGCATACCCTCTGTTTCCCATTATTCGTCTTTTCCTCTTCCTTTGTTCGGTTTCCCGGTTTATTTTCCTCCTTTTTTATACTTGAGTCGTTATTCCCTTGATTATTCTCTTCTGCTTTCTCTTTCTCTCCGTTCCCGTTTTGGCCTGTTTCATCATTATCGTCGTCTTTATCGTCTTTATCTCCCCCGCTGTCGTTTAAAATGTCGTCCTCGACATTTATATCGTTCAACAATCTGCGATATGCTGTTAGCACTCTATTTCTTGCTAATTTTGCTTCGAATTCAAACTCTTTTCTTCCGGTTGCTGCATGTCTCCTTCTATTCCATTCTTTTACCAATTCCCTTAATTGTATTCGACGATGTTTTCCGATTCGCTTTTGTTCGTTTTGATTTTGCGTGAATTTGAGGTCTTCTCTGTTCAATACGATCATTATGATTTTCGGAGTTCCTCCTTTTGTCAACGTATTCTTAACCATAGCATTTTCCCCGTTTTCGTAGAACTCATTTATATTTATTGCATATTTATTGCTTTGTGGTATTTTCCAGGTTAACAATAACTTCATGGCTTCTAAGCTTTTCCGTATCGTATTCCATTGGAACTGTGACGTGTTTTTACAGATATTTTCTACCTCAGTTCTTGTAGCATTTTTACAAATGAATCTAATCATCTCCAAGTTTGGTTGTATTGTTGCCCAATCCATGGCAGAATTTCCTTCGTCTGATTTCTCGTCAAGTCTCGAACCTGATTGGTGTAGTATATGTAAGGTTTTCGGGTGTATATTTGTTATTGCTGCATACATCATTGCTGTTTCTCCTTGTTCATTTTTTGCATTTGATTCTTCTCCGAAATCTCTAAGAATTCTTATGATGGTTATTGCTCTGTTTTCTTTTGCTGCTAATATTGCTTGTTGTAATGGTGTTCTTGAATCTTTCGTTGGTAAGGTGAATGCTAGTGGTATGAATGTTTTTATTTTTCCTATGTCTAGATTTGTGGTCTGATCTCTTGCGTAGGTGTGTACTGTTTTTATTATTTTTGATAGTATTGCTTCGTCAGATAAATCTCGCATTTCTTCAAAGAACACCTCTTTGGCTTTGCGTACTACTATCTCTTGGTCTGAGTTTATTATCTTTGGTTTACTTGTTGTTGCTATATTGGTTATTATTTGATCGACTTGTTCCTCAGACTCTCTTGCTTTTACTTTCTTCATTTTTATCTTTTTCTTGTTCGAACTGTTAATGCGTTCCTCTGCCGTCAGAACTTGAATAATACTTAGGTAGTTTTCTCGAATGTTATTCATAGTTTCCATCATAGATAATATACTCACGGTTTCCCAATATTTTACTTGTACATTATCGGTGAATTGAGATATAGTTTTTTCGAAGTTGGTAATCCGTTTTCTGATTAGTTGTTCGTCTTTGTGATTTGAAAACTTTATGCCACGTTGTAGTAGTTGATTGGGAATTTCGAATACGTGATGTCCTCTCATCGCTTCTCTCATCAAGGTGTTTTCCCCTTTGGTAAATGTTTCGTTTATATCTACCATATAATCGTTTTTGATCGGGTTCCTCCATGCAATTAGTAATCCAGTAATCGTTGTTAATTTCTCTTTGATCGCGGTTAATAGCCCGTCATACATGTTTCCTATCTCCCTATTATCCTCGTATGATAATAGATCTACTAAGATTATGAAGGCTTCCGTACTTTTTCCTTCGATTGCATGATGTAGTGCATTTTTCTGGTGGTGATCTTGTGTGGTTATCTTTGACCCAGTTTCAAGTAATGCGATAATAATTGTTAAATAAAACTAGAAGTCGAATTCAAATTGTATTCAAAAACTATAACAATATCGGTTTGACTAAACAAATCATTAAATTGACGATTAAGCATTTATAAATAACAATAATAATTATGTACGCCATAATATAATACGAATATAATACTTTAATATATGTATATGTTAATTTCTTAATAGTAATAATTCAGATGTAAATTTATTATTATAATATTATATTGTGCTAATAATTAAATCTTCCTCACATCCCCCCTGTTTAAAAGGCTTTAGCCATTCTACATTTCGAATCATTGTTTTACCTTCTTTATCCATAAGTTCGTAACTTCTATCATGTAGTTTTTTTATCACTCGAAAAGGTCCTCTGTATCTATCATCTTCTTTTTTTCTTATGTCTATCTTTACTAAAACGTTGTCATCTATTTTAAATTCTCTATTAATTCTATCTGCGTTTCTGTACTTAACATTTCTTTGCTTTTCTTGTATCTCTTCAATGATTCTAATTCGGTCATTATTAACTTCCTTTTTGTTTTGCCATTCTCTTGTTATTCGAAACCCAAATACTATTTCCGCTGGACTTTTCCCTAATGTACTTTGTACGGTTGCGTTCAAAGCAAATTCAATTTCTGGTAATACCTCTACCCAATTGCTTTTTAATCTATCTTTAATTGAGGTACTCATGAAATCTCTTATTGTTCGAAATTGCCGTTCTATTAATCCATTTGCACTATGATGGTATGGACTTGAAAATTGAAGCATTATGTTATGGGTTTTAGCTAATTCTTTCATCACACCTGATTCAAATGTCTTTCCACAATCTACTTGAATTATCCTAGGAGACCCGTATTTTAGAATCCAAAATTTCATTATTGTGTCCGCTGTTGTTTTCTCATCTTGCTTAGAAACTGCTGTAAGAGAAATATATCGAGTGCACATATCAATAATTCCTAAAATATACTTTTTCCCATGTACACTTGTTTTCAAAGGTCCACAAAAATCTATAGCAATTGTTTCAAACGGTTTCGACACTTCCGTTTTTAGTATAGTTTCCTTTGTTTTAGTTGTTAGTGTTTTTCTTTTTTGACATAATTCACAATTTTGAATAATTTCTGTAGTTATCATTTGTAATTCATCCATGTCATAATTTACTTTTATGTAGTCAATCACTTTTTTGCAACCTGCGTGGCATAGGATTTTATGCATTTCTTTGATAAATTTTTCGCGATTGTTTTTAGGAATCCAAATTTTATTTTCTTTTGTCATGATAACATCATCATCAATCTTAAATTTAGTTTTTACATTTTTCATGATTAATTCTTTTTGATTTTCTATCTCAACATTACCCTTTTGCCAAATCACACCTTGCTTAACAGCTGTCATTGTTAAAAGTCTTGTTTTCATTTTTTCTGTTTTAGGATTTTCATGAACTTCCATACATTGAGTACATCGTCCACAATTATCTCGGGATAATGCATCTGCATTGGTATGTTCCATACCTTTTCTAAATGAAATATCCATATCCAAACTGCTAAGAAAATTTATCCAAGTTTGGAATTGTGCCGTGATTGGCTTTTTTGTTGTCATCATGAATGTTATTGCTTTATGGTCCGTTCTTAATTTAAATTTTTTCCCATACAAATAATGTTTAAAATGTTGAGTAAAATAATAAATGGCCAATAACTCCTTCCTTGTTATACAATAACCTATTTCATGCTTATTCATTGAATGCGAACCATATGCAATTACTCGCTCATGTCCCTGTTCGTCTAACTGTGATAAAACCGCACCAATTGTGTCAAAACTTGCATCAGTGTCCAAAATAAATTCTTTCTGAAAGTTAGGGTATATTAATACTGGTGTTTTCGATAATGCATTTTTTAATTCTTCAAATGCTTCTTCACATTTTTCTGACCATATAAGTTTTTCATTAGTCGTACCACATATAGACTCTAATATTCGTGAAAACATTGAATAATTTTTTATAAATTTTCTATAATAATTACACAACCCCAAAAAACTTCTTAGTTGTTTCAAACATTTAGGTCTTACAAAATTTTTAATTGCTTCAATTTTATTTTCATCCACTTTCACACCTTCATTATTAATTATATGGCCTAAAAATTTTGTCTCATTTGTTAAAAATATATATTTTTCTGGATTTACTCGTAATCCCGCTTCCTTAATTTTCATTAATACTTCATTTATTCTTTTAAAATGCTCTTCTTTATTTGTAGAAAATATTAATATGTCATCCAAATATACAATAGCTGTATTCCACAGAAGTTTTCCTAAAACCATATTCATTAATTTTTGAAATGTAGCCGGTGCCGCAGCAATTCCAAAAGGCATTCTATTAAAACAGTACTGTCCGCTCCTTGTTGAAAATGCGGTTTTTTCTTGTGAATTATTTGTTAACTCCACTTGATAATATGCACTTCCAAGATCTATAGTACTAAAAAACTTGGATCCATTGAGTGAATCTAACATTTGTTCAATATTAGGCATTGGAAATATTTGTCTTTCTGTTATTTTATTTAGGTTTCTAAAATCCAAACACAATCTGATGTCATTCTTTTCTTTTTTCCAAACACATACCAATGGAGTATTCCAACTCGAATCACATTTCCTAATAATACCATTTTCTTCCAAATTTTTTATAGCCTCCTCAATCTTTTCTTCTAAATGAGCCGGTTGTCGTCTAGGGTTCATGTAAATTGGGCCTTCAGTAGTTTTGATTTCGTGCCATAATAAATCTGTTTTTCCAATGTCCCATTTATCAGCCATAAAAACATCTTTATTTTCATTAATTATCTGATACATTTTATCTCCTTTTTTTAAATCAAATAATTTTATTGCTCGACTAAATCTTTTCTCATCATTATATGAGTTGCTAAATCTTGCCTCAATATTACAAATTTCATTAAAATTATTTTCTATTTCCGTATTTTCAGTTATACTATCGTTTATTTTCATTAACTTGATGTTGAATTGACGAAGTAAATCTATCCCACCAATAATTGGCGGTGAAACCTTTTTAACAACAACAAAAATCACATTCTCTTCTTTGTTACCGATTTGAATCTTCAATTTAACATTGCCAAATGTTTCCAATGGACTGCCATTTGCACACCAAATTCCTTCATTGTGAGGTTTAATATCTATCTCACCTATTTCTTTGATGATCGAGCTATCTATAACATTCATTCTAGCCCCAGTATCCAATAGACAATGTTTAAAATAAATCCTATTAATCCCAACTATTACGCTTGGTCTTCCACCCATCTTATCATATACAATTTCTAAATCGTCATTTAAAACAGAAATATTATTTATATGTTTATCCAATGTTTCGTCATAAACAAACTTTTTACTGCTATTTATTAATTTTGCCTCACAAATACTTATTATCTTCTTAAAATTCTGATCACATTTATTTTCAATTACATTAATTTTATCACGCATCCAATTACAATCATTAATATCAGTTTTATCTCTTACGTCATATATAATCTTACTGTTACTCTGATTATCTTTCTTTATTACATCATATTTTTTTAATTTAATTTTCACGTTTTTAATACTATCTTCTAAAATTACATCTGATTTAAATCTAATATTTTTTACCTTTAAATTTGATTTAGATATACTGTCTAAATTATTATTACTACTTTTAAAATTATATATACTGTCTAAATTACTATTACTATTATTATTAAAAAATATACTATACTTATCTTGGCGCACACAATCATCATTATTACCTTTTAATGCATGGCTCCTATCATCTCGCCTAATGATGGAGCCCTCCCATTTGGGTGTCCATCACTTCGGGTAGACTGAGAATCCTCCGCTTCGTTTCCGCGGTCTTCCATAGCTGCCACTCTTCCATCGGCATCTCTGTCTTGATATCGTCTGTTATCCTCGTAATTTCTAGATTGGTTTCTTCCTGATGATCGTGTGTCTGCTGTTCCCCAACATTGAAATCGCAAATGACCACGTTTTCCACATCCTGAGCATGAAATCGATGGACATTCTCCCCGGTGATGGCCAGATTCCTTACAAGCGTTGCATCTCAATTCTGAATTTATCTTGTTATTTTTGCATTCTCTAATCATGTGTCCTTCTTTTCCACATCCATAACACTTCTTTTTTGGGCATTCTCGACTCGAATGTCCTAGTTCTTGACAATTCCAACATGTAACAACGCGACTTCCACTTGCTCTGTTGTCTCTTTGGTAATACTGTTGATTAGTATTCCTTCCAGAATCGAATCTTTGAGTGTGCGGAATAGAATTGAATCTTGGTTCAAAATTTCGTCTTTCTTGAACATTAGAAAAATTGCGTTGTCGATCTTGTATATCGGCAAATCCTTGTCGTTTCTTTATTACGTTTGCGAACGTTTCTTTTCTTTGCATAACTGCAATACTAGAAACTTCAATGTTGATAGCATCAACTTTACGAATTACGTCCTTGATCTCTTCGACTTTTAAAGCATCTCGCATCTTGATCTCTTTTTGGATTTCTTTGTCTTTGACACAATGTATCAAAAAATAAGCGACTAATTCGTTTTTATCCCACTTGTGTTTCAATACTTTGTCGACCATTTTCTCAATCTTTTCGAAAAACACTGGCGCTGCATCGTTATCTTTCTCATAATTGTATAAGTTCAGAAAATCGCCTATCAGTGTTGACGGCTTCTTGAAAGCTTCTCTGAGTCTATCTTCAAAATTAATAAATTTGACATCGACGGCTTCATAAATCGGTAAAATATCTCTTGAAATAAGGCATTTTATCATCATATTTTGGTTATCTTGATCTAGACCACATAACTGAAAATATCGCTTACATTCTTCAATGAAAGTTTCGATTTCGTATCTTCCGTCGTAAACATCCGGAATCATCTTATTCACTATTGCCAGGGTCGCCATGTTAAATAAAACTAGAAGTCGAATTCAAATTGTATTCAAAAACTATAACAATATCGGTTTGACTAAACAAATCATTAAATTGACGATTAAGCATTTATAAATAACAATAATAATTATGTACGCCATAATATAATACGAATATAATACTTTAATATATGTATATGTTAATTTCTTAATAGTAATAATTCAGATGGAAATTTATTATTATAATATTATATTGTGCTAATAATTAAATCTTCCTCACAATAATATCTTTAGCTTTATCCCGATTGGCTGCTATCATTAGTGGAGTGTAACCTTGGTTGTTTTCTTGATCTGTCGAAATGTTACAGTCGCGAAATGCTTCAATTGTTTCCAATATCTGTTCGTTATTACCCACCTTTAAAAGCTTGTGCAGGGGTGTATCTCCGTAATGGTCTGTGATCGTAAATAATATAGGCCATTGACTTTTAACTACCCTGAGCAATGGGTGTGTTCTTTCTCGATTGGCATAGTTTTCTATCATTGTTAGCAGACCTCCCAATATCTCAAAATCTAATCTGTCTTTTGCCCATCCGGGCATTTTAGCTTTTACTTCCTTTATGATTTTCTCGGCTTCTGAGGGTTGTAACCCCAATCGATTACCTGTTGGTTCGTTTATCTGTTGTAACATATTAATTCTATACGTTCGTGATCTTGTCGTTAATGTGCGTCCTTCTGGCTGACTGGTGGCGGTTTTCGGAATTGGCTTACATCGTGCAACATTTACGTATATCGGTCTTGTAAAAGGGTTGTTCACTAATCGTACTCTTACATTAGTTTCTCCGACGAATAAAATTTCATACGGTCCCTTGCCGTTTCGTTGCAATTTTTTGGTGGTTCCTGGAATCAATTCTGGTGTTTCGATCATTACCCAATCGCCTGTTTGAAACGTATGCTGTTTGACGTTTTTCTTTCTATCATGTAAATCTTTGTAACTTTCTTGGTAAAATTTTATATTCAATCCTGCAGTTTCCCAGATTTCCTGCATTCTTTCCTTGAACTTGGTTACATAATCGTCTATTTCCATGTATTGTGATATTGGTGGCTGATATTCTAAATCCATTGGCATATTGCATTCTCTGCCATACATCAACTTAAACGGACTCATCTTTGTGGATGCGTGGATTGACATTCGGTAAGCCATTAAACATAATTTTATATATTCATCCCAGTCTCGTTGATGACGATCGACATAATTTGATAACATTTGAATTAATGTTCCATTGAATCTTTCTGTCATACCATTTGTTTGTGGATTGTACGGTGATGTTCTTAATTTTGCAATCTTGAAGTAGTTGGTTACTTCGCTCATTATCTCACTCATGAAATTTGTTCCTTGATCGGTCAGTATCTGTTTTGGTGTTCCATACCGACAACATATTTCCTCTACCAATATTTTTGCGATTGTTTTTGCTTTCTGGTCTGCCATAGCGAATGCTTCGGGAAACTTAGTCAGATAGTCCGTGATCACCAATATGTAAATATTCCCTCTATCTGATTCTGGTAATGGACCGACTACATCCATAGATATCATAGTCATGGGTTCTGCTGGTACTGGCATTGGCTTTAATGGTGCCTTCCATTTTGTTCCCGTGTTTCTTCTGGTTGCGCAAGTTATACAATTCTTCACCCATTCCGTTATGTCTTCGGATAACGTAGGCCAGAAGTATTTTTGTTTCATCCGTGCTAACGTCTTTTTAGATGACATATGTCCTCCGAGTCTTCCATCATGATATTGTGTTAGTAGATCTTTACGTCTATTCTCGGGGATGCACATCAGTCTTCTCTCGCCATCCATTATCAACAACCAATCTTTTTCTATGATATATCGATGTCGATGTTTATCCATATGCTCTTTCAATTTTTGATCTTTCTCATATGCCTCTGCTTTCCCTGTTTTTACATAATCGATAATTTGTTTCAATTCTACATCCTCTTGTTGGTCTTTCCGTAATTGGCAGAAATCTAAATCTTCCGCTACCATCAGACATATTCGTTGCATTTCGTGATCTACTAAGTCTGGAAAAATAAATCTGGACATACAATCTGCATTGGCATTCGCTCTTCCCGCTTTGAACTTTATGAACGGTGAATATTCTTGTAACTGCATTGCCCATCGCATCAACCTACTTGAAGCTTCTTTGTGCTGTCCGAGCCATACTAATGGTTGATGATCCGTTGTGATACATATTTCGTGTCCCCATAACAAATATCGAAAATGTTTAATCGCTTGTATAATTGCTAACGCTTCTCTCTCGGTTACGGAATAGTTTTTCTCATGCTTTTTAAACGTTCTGCTGTAATATTCGATCACTCTTTCTTTTCCTTCCTCATCGAGTTGTCCCAATACTGCTCCGGCTGCATATCCACTGGCATCTGTTGCTAACAAGAACGGTTTCTTGAAATCAGGATGTACTAGTATTGGAGCTTCAATCAATTTGTCTCGTAGTGTTTCGAATGCTTTTTGCTGTTCTGCACCCCAAATAAATGAGATATCCTTTTTCACTAATTCCTGGATTGGTTTCGCGATGCCTGCGTAGTTTTTGATGAATTTACGATAATATCCACATAATCCTAGGAATTCTTGCACTTGCGTGACGGTTTTTGGTGCTGGACAGGTTTTTATTTTTTCTATGTTTCTTGGATCTGGTTCTTTGCCTTTTGCTGACACTATGTGTCCTAAGAACGTAACCTTTTCTTTTGCCCAATCACATTTGGACGGTTTAAGTTTCAGTTTCCATTGTCGTAATCGGACGAACACGTTTCTGATATCTTCCAAATGTTGTTCATATGTTGCTGAATATATTAATAAATCATCAATATATACCATACACTGCTTGATCCCGTGTGTGACAAAATTCATACATCTCTGAAATGATGCTGGGGCATTGGTTAGTCCAAACGGCATTTTCCTGAATTGGTATAGATCTCGGCCCAATGTGAATGCTGTTTTCTCTTTGTCTTCCTCCTTTACTTTGATCTGCCAATATCCACTTTTCAGATCTAAAGATGTAAAATATGCGGCCCCCTGCAGCATAAGTAACATCTCATTGATGTCTGGTAACGGGTATGTGTCTCTTTTTGTTACTGCGTTTAACTTTCGATAATCGATACAGAATCTCTGAGTACCGTCTTTTTTCTTCACCATGACTACTGGAAATTGCCATGGTGAACAACTTGGTTCGATCACTTGTGCATCTAACATTTTTTGCACTTCTGCTTCGGCTATCTCTTTTTTCTTCTCTGCTAGTTTGTATGGACGTAGTGCGATTGGCGTTTCGTCTATTAATGGTATTGCGTGTAATGTAACATCGCATGCTCCCAAATCTAAATCCGAAATTGCGAATATATCTTTATATTCTATCAATAATTGTTGGAGTCTTTCCTTCTCCTTTTCCGTTAGCAAGGTGCTATCAATTATCCATAATTCTTCAGCTTTCGTAGTTTCGTTGGTGACTTTTGGTAATTCGATGTCTATCATGGGTGTCAATCTACCCAGTCTTTCATTTTCATATATGATTTTATCTTCCTCTTCGAAATTTGTGATGTTAATTGGTATTTCCCCTTCTTCATTTATTGTTATTATTTCTCTTGCTAATGGTAATTCTCGTCGTTTTTCGAATGATTTGCTTGGCTCAAAAATGGCTTCTCCTTCCATTCCTGCATCCACTTTTATTTGACATATCATCTGTGATTTTGCTGGTACAATTATTTTTTCCGGGCATCTAATTATTGCGTTCATCTTGCATATTCTACCCATTTTGTCTTTTAGACACATTGTTGTTAAATCAATTACTACTTCCTTGAACAACTCCGGCATTAAATCCGTTCCGATTATACATGGTTCACTCAGTTTGGGTATCACCGCTAGATACGTTTCAATTTCATTATCTTGATATCGTAACGTAGTCCACCATCGTCCTACTACGTCTACAGGTTTCTTTACTGCATGCAATAATATGGATAGTTGTTTGTTCGATATCTTTCCAATATTTACTGGGTATTTGGTTTATTGCTATTGCTGATACATTTGCTCCGGTATCTATCATTGCGCTTGTCTCTTTCCCATTGATTTGGATCATGACTGTTACTGCCGCGCCTCCTGGTGAACTCATTACTGCTATTGTTCTGACGTCATCAGCTTGGTCTACGCTTTTCGTTCTTCGGGTTGGCATATAGTTCATTCCTGGTTGACTTGGTAACTGTGGATACATATTTTGTGTCATGGTTAGAGCGGCTTGTTGTCCAACGATATCTGGTGGTACATAACTTCCGTTGTTTGTTTTTCTTTCTCCCAATATGGCGCTGTTTCTATGGGCTTTCCATTCGGGTTTCTACTTGGATATGGATATTTGTCATTCCCGTTGTCGTCATCATCACTATCGCTACTGTTTGATCGATTCCTAAATCTGTCTAGAAATTTCGGTTTGTTCTTTTTTAGTTGCGCTCTCGTTGCTTCATCATACATTGTTTTCCGGAATCGTCTGCCAACTTCCTCGTCTGTCCCTTTTATTTTTGTCAGTATTTTGATTAATTGTTTTATTCTGTGTATATCTTTAGAATGACCGTGCAACACCATTGTTTTTGCCAAAAATGGTAGAAAACCTACTATCAACTTCCAATTTACCTTCTTTTCTCGTTTGTATATATCGAAGCATGCCAACATTTGGGTCAATATTACTCTGACTATCTGGATAATTAAGATGATTCCCAATATTCCTGCCATCATTTGACCGAACACTAGAAATCTTCCCCACATTGCTTTCATCATGTTTGACGTGGATTGTTGAAAATGGTCCGGTGATAATAATAGTTCATAATTGGGACTTGATTGAAAATTTGTTCCACCAGTTATGGTAACCATATTTGATAAAATAGACTCTCGCCTTGCTGGGAATAGTACGTTTAATCGTGCCGTTTCTAAATCCTCTGGTGAGTACATACCCGCCTTTGACACATCAATTGGTTTGAAATCCTGTTCTGTTGCAAGTTCTATTAATCCAAACTTTTTAGGTTCTTGCACTTCAACTTTTAACGGTAACATTATCCATTTCCCATCGGGTTTTTCATAAAATGGCCCGTATGCATTTGAACAGTTAAAGGTGTTCGGATAAAATCCAATTGGGTTCATAATTCTAGTGACGGGTTGAACGAATCTGTTCCGCCCTTTGTAACTAATTTCTAATTCGTTTGCACATTTCCCTGGTGGAATTGTGGGTTTTCTTGGTAGTCGCGCAAACGTCTTGGTACATGCATATGTATACATTACCTCTCCCACCATTCTACCAAAATGTCCATCCGGTAACGGGAGTGATGGCATTGTGTTATCTGGGTGTGTTATTGCGATGGCTAATTTTGTTTTTAGTATCTCTTTATTCAATGAACAGTCGTTTTGTATAAGATCGTAATACACCTTTTGCATTGTCGTTTGTCCTCGATGGAATAAGAAGTCCATCTTATTATTGGCATACAAGTACAATTTTACGTCCTCCGTTGCTACCTTTCCCACTGCTCGGTCTATTACTTGCCTTGACATGTAGATACCTGCGTAGTTCGTCCGGTATACTATACTGTCACATTTGGTGGTCTCTTTTTCTCTGATGAATCTCATACCGATATCTGAATCATCTGTAATTAATGCCGTTGGTGTTTTTTGTGTTGTGAGTCTCTTTTCTTTGGGGGATGGTGGAACTGGTTTCCCATTTCGCATCCTTACGTTCTCATTCTCTTCATCATCATCTTCGTTTTCATAAATTTCTCCTTTTACTTCATTGAACAAAGCACTTTTTAACAATTGGAGTCGGCATTTTTGGGTGTTGGCTTCATATATTATAGTCGAAATTCCCGTTCTACACACGTTTTCCGTAGCTCTGCATGCTGGGTTGGTTTTCATTTGATAATTATTTGCGTCGAATTACGCTTCGTATTCCTTCAACTCCACTGTGTAGGACTCAATTACTACTACCCCGGATATTACCTCTCCTCGGATCGTATATGTACCTCCGTTGCATGATCCATCGGTTGATTTTACCCGTCCGGCTACGTAGATACTTTCCGTCTTGATCATTCCGCTTTGTCCGTGTATTGTTACTCCATCCCGGATTCTCATTGCTCCGGTTCTAAAAAGCTCTTTACAGTCTTCTCGTTGTATAGGTACTATTTCTTTATCTAATCCGGGTAGTATGAGAGTTGAATAAGAATATTGTCCACAGTAGTACGCCAACACCTTCTTTGATACTACGCATTCTCTAGCTTGTGTTCGGATAAAATCTGATTCTTGATATACGTGGTAGGAGACTTTCTTTTTTACTATATCCAATTTATTCGGAGATGCCTGTCTACATTCCTCTATATCTCTTAGGGAGTATTTTTCTCCCATTATCGAATTGTCACAGTCGTAGATTGTGAATCCAGCTGCTCCGCTGGTGCAGAGCATCCATATCATCATGGTCATCATTAGTGAATTAATCGACGCCTTTCTGCTGGCTGGGTCCTTTAATGGCAATTCCCATTCTAGTTCGTTTAGTAATTTTTTCAACCGAATTTGCATTGATCTCTCTTGCTCGTTTTTTCGTGGCGCTTGTATGAGTCTTTTCCACCCTCCGGCACGGATAATATGTGGTTCGATTGTATTTTCGATGATTGTAACGGTCATTTCTACATGATTTGCGAATTGTTTGTTAGGTATTTTTCTTGCTGCTAATCCCATCAAATTGTACATTAGATACGTTAATACTACTAAATGATGTTCGTCGTCGTTTGCGTTTAGAGTTAATTGCTCAATTACTCTTCTTGTCTCTTCCCAATCGGTTTTAGTGGTTTTTGTCTTCTCTTTAATTAATTTCGGAATTATTCCGGATATTACATTCCATAGTTGTCTGGCGTCTACGCTTGCCACTTTTCGTTGCCATAATCGTCTCAATTGCGGACTCGTTATTATTAACATATCCTTTACTAGCTCTCGTATCCATCTTTCACCTCTCTCGATTGTTGGCTGGGCCTCTTTTAGGTCCCACACTATTTTATCCAGTTTCTCTAACCTGACTTGTCCTTGTTCTTGTTTTAATTGTTCTCTGGTTTTAAATTCTGGTTTTTCTCCTTGCTTCTTGGGTCTTCCTTTTGCCCGTTTCTCCATCATTGTTCCAGCTTCTCTTGTCTTTTCCCAATTCGGGTTTCTCTCGTTATCTGTTCTTGGTAATGAGCTATCGTTGTTTCTCAGCCACTCATTCCATTCGTCTATTATTTTGTCTGTTTGCCCTTCAGGTGTTATTCTCATTGATCCCTTTTGTCGTTGGAATTGTTCGTCGGTTTCGGTTTCTGTCGTATTATCGATAATCTCCTCAATACTCAACTTACTCGGTTGCTGGTAACTAGTTGATGGCTGGCTTGTTGTCCAAATCTCTGCCCCTGTCGGCCATTTTACTAATATCGGCGATCTTTCTCCAGCTCCCTCATCGCTGTCTTCTAATATGATCTCCTCAATTTCCTCAGTTTCGTTCGATTTACTCGCCACTTTGTCAGGGCTTGGTGTACTCAAGCTACCTTTCGTAGTTTTACTGGATTTGCTCTTCCTTTTAATTGGTTTTCCCAATGTTTCTGCCATTGTTAATACATTGATCTCCCCTAACCTCATGGGTGTTATCCCGACATCCGCATTGTCATCTAATGATTTTCCTCGTAGTTGTAGATGGAATGGGGTTTCGTATGCTAGTTTCTTTTTTAATTCTCTGATTTTTGTGGTTGGATGTACTTCCACTTCTTCTACAGTTTTATCCGGGTATTTAATTCGAATTCGATATCTTTCTTGGGTGTCTTGTGACCATTCATGGTTTCGCCACTTCCCAATGATTTGTTCCAATTGTTCCGGGTACCATTCGTTGTATCGCCGGTATTCCTCTATAGTTTTTACTATCTCTCTCAGATACTGGATATTGTCCGATATTTTTAGGATGAAATTGGCTAGTGCTATCGTTTGTCTTTTCTGATTCTTTGTCCCCGTCTCTAAGATGTCGCTTAATTGTTTGTATCTTTCTCTTTCTTCTCGATCTCTCGCTTCTTTTGCCTCCTCACCGTCTATGTCGGCGTACTCGCGTTCCTTCTTTCTCATCGCATGAATATGCCTGATTTCCGTTTCACTTTCTGACGTGACATCCGTTTCGCTTTCGTCGTCCGATATCGATTCTATTTCGTCCTCTTCGTATTTTGGAGGTTCATCTTCCTCTTCTTCTGATTCACTTTCTATCTCGCCAATGTCTGTTTCCACGAAAATCCCTTTCCTAATTTTCCATTCTTTGTTTTCCGCATTCCACATCCTTTCCCATGGGGTTCGTCTGCAGGATCTAACACTTAGTTTCCTTATTTTTCCTTGTAGTTCTTTTTCTTTTAGCCATTGTTGATGAATTTCGATTATCTCTTCTGATTTTTGGTATAGCGTTTTCATCCTGTCTCGTATCTCTTTCTGGTATGTTACATCTCTTGTTCGGAATTCGTCCATGGGCAATATTCTAATTATTTGATGATTATCCCACATTCCCATTTCGCTTAACGAGGTATCGTCTTCAGCCCGTAGTATTATTTTGTCGTACATCATGACTACATCATCTATCATACCATCGCTGCTCTCGCTTCGAACTTTTTCCGTTATCTCTCGGTTTATCTTTGACACTAAATCGTCCACCGTACTCTGGTTGCTCATTTTTATTCGTCGTTTCTCCTCGTTCGGTAACCATATGGTTATTTCCAATTTCTGCGGTTGCGTTTCTTTTAACCTTCCATATTTGTGGATCAAATTTATGGTTCTCCAATCACTCATTCGGAGCAATTCTGTATCTCGCAGTCGGCTCATTAGTTCATGCATGTCTGGAGTTCGTCTTGCTATGAGCAAATCCCAGTTGTCTTCGACTTGTTCTTGGATTTGTTTGATTAGTTTATCTAGATTTCGTCGCAAGGTGCATTGTTTTGTTTGTTCCAACTTCAGCTTGATATTAAAATCGTATTCCGCCTTGGCGTCTTTAGCCCATTCGTGAACATTTGTTGGTTGCTTCTCTTTATGCAACTTCAATATTTGAGTTTCTCCTGGCCAGATCAGTGCATCTATTAGGTGCATGTCTGGTTTGATTTGTTCTCCTTGATATTGATACAGGTATTCTTTCTTTCTCGAGCTGCCCAAATGTTCTCTTATCCAGTCGAAAAGTTCGTCTGTAACGGTGTTTTTTATCCATATTCTCTCGAGTCCTTTGCTCGTTCCAATTTTTATTACGTAGCGTGTTGTCTCTGCTTGTTTCATTTTTTCCATATACTTCTTTATTATCGCTTTTTCCTCGTTTGGTATTAGGTCTTTTTCGTTTCTTTCTAGTTTCATTATCTTTTGTATGAAGCGTCTGTATGGTATACTGTCAATGAATTCCTGGTTTCTTACCACCACTGGGAGTATTTCTTTTACTTGTTTTATCGCTTCGTCTCTTTCTTTTCTCAATTTCATTTCGATATTCTCGTCTTCGCTTTCGCTTGTCACGTCGCTTTCACTTTCATCCTCATCTGCTCCGATTTTTTCTCTTAGTTGGTCGATATTTTCATTCAACTGTAACATTTCTCCCCCAAGGCTACTCACATAATCCTCATCGTCATCTGTTGACAACACCTTCTTTGTCGTCCTCATCATGTTAATTCGTAAATTTCTCATTCTTGGTACTTTCTTGAGCTTTTTATTCTCAAATATCGTTAATTCTTCCGATTTTAATTCTTGTACCATTTCATGGGTTAAATGACTAGTTTGTTTCTCGTTTCCATCATTTATCGCTTCTGCTTCTGTTTTTGTTTTCTCATTTTCTCTTTCGATTTTATCTTTTATCTTTTTCCAAAATATTTTCTGAATTCTCTGATTTTCTTTTAGCGGTGTGTTTGGGCTTTCCTTTTTGGTTTCTATAATTGTTTCTTTCGGTTCCTCTGGTTCGCTCATAGGTACGACTCTTGGATTTTTACCGTAATTGTAACAATATTGCTCTTTTATCTCCCTTACCATTCTCATCATATTTATTCGCAATGGTTGTTCTTGTCGCTGCTGAATTCGCTCTCTTTTTATCCTCTCTTATTCAGCTTGTAGTCTCTGCCATTCTTGTGCATGTTGTTGCACTTCATAATTGTTAAGGTTCTCGGTACTCCTCATCATGCGTATGTTCTGGGTTTGTTGTGGTACTTGTTCTTGTCTCGGTCTCATCATTTGTTGCATCATCTGCTTCATTTGTGAAATCTCTTGCATCACATTCATTTGCTTTCCCTCACTAGGATTACTTTGTCGTTGCGGATTTGGTGTATAATTATTATTTCGCTGTGGTGGTCGTTGTTGTTGGCTCCTTTCTCGACAGTCTCTTGAGATATGACCTGGTTGACCGCAGTTAAAACATCCTCTCAATTGGCATATATTTTCTGTGTGTTTTCGTCGTCCACACCTATTGCAATTCGCGTTTCGGTAACAATCTCTATCCCAATGCCCTGGTTTACCGCATGTTCGGCATTGTTTGTTATCGTTCGTATTTCGTCGATTATTAAAATTATTCCCATTGTTCGAGTTGTTGCGTTCACTGTTATTCCCGTTGGATCGTCCTTGTGGTGGTTTGAAAATTTGATGCGCACCTGGTATAAACTGATTCATCTTTGGTTCGTGATTGTTGTTATCTCCATTTTCCGTTTTTATCGTTGCGGCTGCGATTCTCCCCTCCTCCTGCATGACATTCATTTGTGCCGGGAGGTGTAGTTCGCATCTCGTGGCCCAATCTATGGCTTCCTCTAGTGTTTTACACATTTGACATCCCACCGAAGCCCTTACCTCTTCTCGGCGCAGTCCTTCTATGAAATAACCAATTAAATTTTCCTCCGGCAAGTTTCCGTTCATGGCCTTCTTTGCCAGTCTTCGCAATTCACTCGCATATAACGTTATGGATTCGTTTGCTCTTTGTTTTCTACTTGCCAGTTCGCTTAGCGCTTGATTTATTGGTTTGCTGGCTCCGAAGGTTTTTCTCAGGAATGTTTTGATGCTTTCCCAATTGTCTAACTTCGTATTTCTTTCTTTGGCTTCTAAATACACTTCTAGTGCGCTATCGCATAAAAACAACGGCATCCGTTTACTAATTGCTTCGGACGTCCATCCACACACATCGATATAGACTTCAAAATTGGTTATGAACGTTGCTAACTTGTTTGCATTCCCGTTGAACGGTTCTCCTCTGAACTTCTCTTTATATTCGTCGATCTTTACGACATTCGTCATGATTGGTGTTCTAGCTTCGTCTGTTTCTTTTAAGTTATCCAATGATGTGACTAGACTTTGGGCCGATAGTTCTTCGGTTGACGTTGCTAAACTATTAGTGATGTCGGATAGACTTTCTCTGCTTCGAGATCGACTAGGGGTGTACCCGAGATTTTCTTGGTCAAATATGGGTATTTGATTGGTTCTTCGTGCTCCTTGTGATATGCCTCTTTGTTGTTTAATGGATCGTCCTCTTTTGAGTTGTTGTAATTCGTCTCCTGAAAATAATACGTCTCCTGGCTTACTTGAAGATCTAAGGTTGGGTTTATCCGTGATTCTTTCTTACTCTTTTCTGTCTTTTCACGTGGATTTCTAAGGTTGGCGGCTGCTGAATTGGTCGGGTTCGGTTCTGATAGTGGTTCCTTCGAGGAATATTCCGCGTAATTTCTCGGCTGATTTCCGGAGGAGATATCTGAGTCCTTGATTGATTTCTGCTAATACGTCGATGCTAAGTATTTCGATAATTCCGTCGTAGATAAAGATGTCGTTGTCGTCCTCCGTGTTCGGGTGGGTTTATTTTCCTTTGTGCGGGTTCTGAATCGCTTTTACTGGATCGTTTGTATATTTTCTCTGAATTCCTTCTGAGCTGGTTCTGAATTGACTTGGTTGGATTGCTATCTACAATGAAAAAATGATATCGTGTTGCATTTGCTTACACGAATCAATCATTCCTTTTTACCACATTCAAGCACAGACACCGTTTTTGGGCCTCTGTTATGCTTCTCTTCATTTCCCCATACAATTCTTCGCGGAATATAATTACCCATCAACCCATAGTTTTCGTCGATTTTTAATTATCTATTTGGGGTAGTAACAATTATCTATATGGTCGTATCAATTATCTATAGTTATCATTTATAATATCGATAGGTCGTTGTCGGTTACTGCTTATTATCCCCCCACATTTTCTTAATCCTTTTACGCGGTTCCGCTTATTCATTTAATCTTTCATCTCTGTTTCCCTTTACTCGGTTCTACTCAGGAACCAGAAAACATTGTTTAACCGGTTTAAACCAAAAAAATTCTGTAGAACTGTGTCTACTTATCTGGGATCCCTTTTAATTAATAAATCACCTTCCTCTTTTACCCATCATTTATTCTCACTTATTCTTTATTTTCATTATCTCTTTAATTCATTTCCATTTTCAGTTTCTCTTTCCCACTGAAAAAATTTCATTATTACCTCCCACGAGCTCGTTTAATCCTCTCTAAATTCGAATTCTCGTAACCAAATTCACTTCGTTTTCTAGCTAGCTTTAATACTCTTTTATCACTATTAGCTTAAATGCTATCTCATTATGTTTCTAGGCCTTTACGACTGGCTGGCACTTTTCAACAGCTCAATCTTCTTCTCCTGACCGGTTGGACTATTCAACAACTCGATCTTACGACTGGCTGGCACTATTCAACAGCTCAATCTTCTTCTCCTGACCGGTTGGACTATTCAACAACTCGATCTTACGACTGGCTGGCACTATTCAACAGCTCAATCTTCTTCTCCTGACCGGTTGGACTATTCAACAACTCGATCTTACGACTGGCTGGCACTATTCAACAGCTCAATCTTCTTCTCCTGACCGGTTGGACTATTCAACAACTCGATCTTACGACTGGCTGGCACTATTCAACAGCTCAATCTTCTTCTCCTGACCGGTTGGACTATTCAACAACTCGGTCTTAATGTCTCCTGTTCTGCATACTTCTACTTCTCTCTTTCCTCTTTTACCCTACATTACCATTTTCTCTATCTACTTTTAATTTGTCGACTTAATCTTTACCGCTTGAGAGTGTTTCCCTTTCCCCCTTGCTCAAAACGCACGACGATCGCGATGATCCATTTCTGCATTGGCATGGTGATCAGTCACACCGCAGAAACTTCTCATCATTTGCGATGGTACCCCGCCCTACGCTCCTCACTTAGGTTGATCGGTTATCCCATCCCAATGGGTTTTTCTCATGATAGAACGTACCGCCCGAAGGTGGCTCGGTTGTACCCTTTACAGCCTATATTGGGACTAGTTCCACGTTAGTTTAGTTCTCTTTTCGTTTGATTCCAAAAAAAAATAAAATAGAATTAAGAGCCATGGATTACTCAGCTTATAACAAGAATTTATTTGCCATAAAAATAAAAATAAAATTAAGACTTTAATAATATTTCACACAACAATTACATTTATTCTCCTTCAATCGTCAGTATCAATTCGATGTTCATAAATGTCATTAAATCTTTAACACTTTTATTCGCCATAATAAACCATATGAGTCTCTTTTATCTCGTGCTTACATATTGTGCACCGTTTTAGATCGTTTACACATTCTTCGCAGTGACTGAGGTGTCCACAGGGCAAGAACAGTACGCGAATAGGACGAAGTTTGCAGGACAGACAGGTTCGTAATTTAGTGAGCTTTTCTTGTATCTTCTGTTCGATTATGTCGGATATAGTATCTAATTGATCTCGTAGTCGGTGATATTCTAGATTCAATGCGGGGTGTCTCAATCTTTCCTGATACCACTGATATATGGTTTCGTGATTCACTTTACTATCTGCACGACTTAGGCCTATGGCTAATAACATATGGTTAGATACGATTGGTGCTTGTCCCATTGTTTGTAGTTGTATGCTCCTAATTCTCTCTTTTCTGTGTAAGCGTTTTTATGGGATCGTTTTCTATATCAACGAAGTTGCTTAGTTGTTTCATCAGTTCCGTGAATTCTGTCATGTCTATTAGAAAAGAAAATATTTTAATAATATACAGCTAATACATGGTGGTTTCAGCAAACATTTCTCTTTTGAATTGTTATACATTGCTTTACTTTTATTTTATTTTCCCAATTTTAAATTTACTTTATTTATATCTTTAATTTCGTCATTTTCTAACCGTACTTTTATAATAAGATTCGAGAAGTATTAGTCAATTTGCATTCGCTAATTAATTGAAATTGATGAATCCCGGCTGAGCCCCCAAAAATTATGTTGGCGGGTGACTACCCGGATGACCCCCTTCAGTACCGCTTTTAGTCTAGAGGATGAATGTCCATATCGATTTCGCTCGTCTTGATTCTGGTCATCGCCGAGCAGGACCCGTACATAATCTACCCTCCAACATAGCACCCGTGAATCGCTTCACGTTGGAACTGTGCTATGCCGGCGAGACACCAGTAGGCAGGTGAGCCATCTCCTTCGGACTACTCCCTACTGAGGCCTCGACTTTCTAACCCTGACCGCCGATAGAAGGACTTACGTCTTTTCATTCTGTCGCCCGTCGCAAGATTTCCCATTGGGATTACCGATTGACCAATACTCCTTATTTTCCGAAAACTCTCAATACCATTTGCAAGTTCATATTATTTTATAAGTTCAACACACGAGATAACACGTACATAAACGAGAAATGTTTATTAATAAATTTACTATACAAACACCTAGAGAATTTATACAAGGAATTTTACACGAGCCGAATAACACCAAGGTAGAAAACGACATCGGATAAGTGCAATCCTCCCCGGAGAAGGAGGCCATGTTTCGGGGAAATCCTCATTTCTCCCACTCCGAGTCGGCGAGTAACTCGTCCAGATTAAAGAACTCGGCGGCATTTTCTTCCCACGTCACCCCGGCGGCGGAGATGACTCGCCCGGAGATCCCGGTTGTGGGGTCGACCACCGTCAGATTACCATTACCGCTGACTGGAGCGACGGTTGACGAAGTACACTGCTTGACAGATGCCCGTTCCCGTTGTTTCCGTTTGCGTTCTGCTCGAGACAGCTGTCGACGCTTAGGCTTTGAAGTGGTGATCGTTTGTACGGTTGATGAGGACGCGAGATTTGGCTGGACCTTACTGGTTCCGGTGAATACAATTTCTGGGTCTTTAGGAGAGAGCTCGGACTCTACACACCCATGGCAAGACTTCGCGAGTGGAGGCAAAGGCCTAATGGAGGTATCATGATGCGCTGGGAAGAGATTGCTGGCTTCGTCAATTGGGATCTTCGCTATTTTTCTCGTGGTCGCCGCTTGTAGGTATAGTTTATGCAGCGCTTCTGACTGCTCTTTTATCAGGCTCCTCTGTGCCCGACTTTCGGAAATGAGAGCATCACGACAGTGCTCGCTTCGATACAATTTCTTCTGGGTCTCCTTCATTTGCGCGGGACTAAACCATGTCCCCTCCAACTCATCTATCTTCCTTTTGTACCTTCCAATTTGCGCTTGTAGATCTCTGATGACTGAATTCTTGTCCGAGCAAGAAAAGCAAGGTTTAAGAATGTTATTGGAACTTGGAGACATCTTGGATAGCTATGAAGAGAAAATGCCAATAAGATCAAACTAAGGCAATTTTGAGACATCATCATCTAATCACACTCATACTATACTGATCATAGATTATTATACGGACAAAACGAGTTTATTAGCCTGAAGGGGATTCTTTACCCTACAGATCTTGTACGCTTGGGGTCATCTCTCGATGTTTGTTAACGAAAGTCATACCTCGAATTACAGCTTCATAATAATTATACATCTTGTACTCCTATTTCAATTTAATGGGTCTCTTAGGACCTCAGTATAAATTTCTACGACATCCTCGAATTCCAAAAAAATTAATTGGTTCAAATTCATTACGCGCTTTTGTTTTAATTTTGTGTTGTTGAAATTAGTCTGCTAAAAGATATACATCCAACTTCAAATATATCATAATATAGTTCAATAATGTCTTAAATCTGGTTTCAGGCCATATCAGAATCACTTTTTTGATAATCTGCTTGTGTTATATCTTCCCAAATTGGTGGCAGTTCTCTAGTCTCTAACAGTAACCAATATATTGGGGTAATATCTTATTTTGTCGACATATTGGTGTTTTATAATAACATCATCATCTTCTAAAATATGCTATATGAATCATATGATAAGACATTGGTCGCCATTCCTGGATTTTGAGCTTCAGATTTCTTAATGTTGTAAGCAGATATTCCTGATCAAAATTTAATTCAATTAAAAAGCAAGATTATTAAACAGTTCTGCTTTGGTGTATATCTTCATGTTTTAATGTAGTTAAACAAATATTGTGGTGATTTTGGATGTTGATAATTCTATTCTTCTATTGTGCTGCAGTTTTAGATGACCAGACAATCAAATTTTTATGCAAATTTGATGATTTTGAGATTGATTTCAATGATCCGATTCAAGCGCCAGCTGCTCTTCATTTCTGATCTAATTATAATTTTAATTAAATTAATTAAAGAATTATTTTTTATCTTAATTGCCAAAATTTAGATGTTAGTTGGAACCTTTTAAAAATATTTGGAGAATTTACTTAACATTTATATCAAAAGCTCAATCATTGTCTCAAATTCCCATGACTCTCGAATTATATGACTTTAACTTTCCATCGTTATCAGGTCAGTTAAAGTGTTTTCTATTTTACAATTAATTTAACAATGCTAAAAAAAGATTTTTATACATTAATTTGCTCTTGAATTAAAAAAAATCGAATTCGATGAAAAAATATTCATTTTTTGGTGAATTCTCTTTAATTACAATTGTTTTTTTAAACAAAGAATTTAAGAAATCTATTTGTTTAAATAATTGAAATTATAATGAGAGAAAATTTTAGTTTATATTTTGATACATAAATTTGTAATGATTACAACGTTTCAAATCATAAAGAAATTGAAAATGAATGAGTAATTTAATATCAAAATTTAGCATTTCATTGAATTTTAGAAAATGAATAATTATTTAATCGAGCATTGTTCAATCTATTTTTGAGAAAAGAACTAAATTAAAGTAAGATTTACTGAAGTCTATTGATTTGTAATAGTAATAAAGGAACACAGGCGAATTATTATTAAAATTGTCAAGAAAATAAATTATCTATATTAGGCTACTTTCAACCTTTTGATGTATAACTACAAACCAATTGGTTGTTTCCTTTGGTAGATGATATTCACAATAATTTATAATGGAATTAAACATTTATTCGAATATGGTAATTTGTTATTATTATTTTTAAATTAAAAATATTAAATATTTCTACTTTCATTTCCCAAATAATATTAAATATATTACGTTAGTAATTCGTCAATTATATTACGTTTAAAATCCTTAAATTCCAGAAGATTTCACAAAACAGCCATAATTTGAAAACTAAGTGTATTTGTAATGTTAACAGTATTAGTTGTAAAAATAAGAATTTCCTGTTAATTTTAGAAATTTATTTTTGAGAAACAAGTAAAAAAGAAATGCTACATTATTATTAAGTATCGTGGAATAAAGTTTGATGACTAATTTACATTTGACAGACAAACCAGATGCAAGACTAAAACGAGTTAATAATTTTGAACTGTGAAAAGTTTTTAGGAAGACTCAGTTTCATTATAACCAAATTCGGATATTATTATTAAGCATTAATAAAAATTTTTTTTTTAAATATCTTTATTTATATTTATTTCCACATTTTTATTATAATTTATAATAAAACCTATTTTTAAAATAAAAATTTTTTTAATTACAATAAAGTAAACCTTAGGGATAAAAAGTATTAAAATACGAAACAAAATTAATATTTTGTAATTTTATTCATTATTTTCAAACCAAATGAAAATTTAAATATTTAAACTATTTTTATTTATCCACTTTTATATAGATTCGATTGCTGATGTTTTTAAAAATTAAATTATACTAATTATATATTAGAATTTTGTAATTCTATTTATGAAATTTAAGAACAATTTAGAGCAGGTGTAGGCCATATTTATAAAAAAATGAGTTGGTTTGGGTCGTACTTAGAATAACTAGTTGATTACCAAAACAAACAATGTCGACATTTTTTAAACTTTATTTATTTATGAATATGTAAAAGTTAAAACTAAGACGACAACAAAAAGTTAAAATTAAAAAACAAAAACTGATTACTTACACATCTTAAATTCATAATATTTTGTAATCCACCATAAAAAGTTTATCCGAAAATTACATATAACTTCAAAATTTGTTAAACTATTTTTATTTATATTGATTTTTTTCAATTCGTTAATTTTTTATTTGTTTTTTATTTTTGTAATTGTCTATAGTAATAGGCAAATTTTATTAATGAAAGTGAAAATCAACATAATAAATATGCTAGTCCAAATACAGTAGGCGAGCTACTGTATGGGGTGTTTAACATTCAGGTGTGCCTTTTTAGGGATGCAGGCACAATCATCCATTTTCAATTTTCTTGTGCTATTGATATAAGCCCCGATGATTATCATATGTTTTTCTGGAGCCTTTAATCACTCTATCTATCATTTTGTTCTTTATGGGCATGTATTCTTCATATCTGAGTCCCAGTTTTCTGAATACATCATTATTTGGTAACAGAACAATTACCCCCCGGACAATTCCCCCCGGACGATTACCCCCGGACAATTCCCCCCGGACGATTACCCCCGGACAATTCCCCCCGGACGATTACCCCCGGACAATTCCCCCCGGACGATTACCCCCGGACAAAAAACCCCCAGGACAATAACCCCCCGTGCTAAAAAAATATAGATTAAAATATTTATTATATTAAAAAAAACATATTTTTATAAAAAAACAATATAAAAAACCAAAAAATATTAAATTTAAATATAAATTTAATTAAAAGGATAAATTATACGCTATTCCACGTAGATAGTCTATAATGCTGCGATCACCGTAGCTACGGACTATTGAAAGTATTCTTATATTTGCATCTGCATACTTCTTTCTCGACGTCTGGGATGAATGACCGGCCAGCATTTGAGTACAGTGCAATTGTTGCAGAGCTTGTTCTCTTTGGATAAATGAAATAAATTTCCAAATGGTAGGATGGTAACTTCCTACGTTGGACTGAAAACTTCTATTCGGCTCTTTGGTGCATATTCCACATGTCTATGTTATAAGTGGATTGACGTCGTCCACGCCGTTGTGGTCTGCCTATATAAAAATCTTCAAAATAATCTGCAATTGGTAAAACGTTCACAGGAAGCAATTCGGCCAATGCTTCAAAAGCGCCGACTACATCTTCTGGAGGGACAAATGCTAGTGCTGGAATCATCCGTATTTTTAATGCGAATTCAGAATCTTCCTGGTAACGCTGTTGAAGACCGTTTTCTTGAATCTTGCGGTAGATGTTCTGGCTTAGATGAATGTGATCCTTTAATCTGGCTACTATGCCTGGTTTTAACATTTCCTTTGCTTCTTTTGGGTTTTTCTCTGTTTCAAAATTGATTCCATTGTTTCTTAGTATTTCTGTCAGTGCTTTTTGTATTTCATTGTGTTTGTTGGTCCTCATTCTGGTTCCTCTTACACACATGATGAAAAAATTGAGATAAATTTGAGGAATGATGATTTCGACATCAATTGACAAACTTGATAAGGCAGTATTAATTGCATTAGATAAAATGTGTGCTTTGCAGCCGACTCCAATAATGTTTCGCTAAAATTTATTAATTAATTTTTTGTGGACATTGTTTATTCCTCGTCGCTTCAATCCACCGAAATTTAAGTTTGTGTTATCTGCAGAAATAGCCAATATTTTGTTAGACATTTTTTTATCATTAACACATTTAAAAATGTGTTCGGACAAATACTCTGACGTTTCACTTGTAATTGATTCCATATTTAATAATTGAACTTTGATATCAAAATATCTAACCAAAATTGGATACAATTTGATTTCATGGTGATCTGATGCATCAGAAAGCAAGGTAACATATGAGGCTTTTGACAGATCATTTTCCAAATTATCATCGCAGTAGTTTTTTAAAACATTAATACCAATTGCTTCACATTTAGTTCTAGCGAAACTTTCTGATTAATTTTGAGGTGCAATCAGTACTGCGGAAGCTGTGATTATGTTTAATTGTGTGGAATGCAAACGTTCCTTCTTGAATTGCCATCAATTTTTCACATTGTCCGTAACTCGAGCTTCTTAGAAAATTTGTAATTTTTTTGGATGATGACGAAGCTTCAAAAACAGATTTATGTTTACTACTTTTACAATGATCTTCAATAGCTGATCGGTCACGACTACTAATATCAAATTGACCAAAACAAATGGTGCATTTTACCAATTCTTCTTTTATTTGTAAGATGAAGGGAAATTCCGTCTTCAATTCTTCATTAAATGTATTTAATCGTCTTTTTTTAATTTACTCGTTCATTATGTCTGCAACAAAAAAATATTATTTATTAATGTACTTTTTTATCTTAAATTTTCATAAAAATTACTCAAAAACAGAATAACATCATATGGTCATATATAGGTACTTACCATTACTTAATTTTTTATGAGAAGTCACTTTTAAATTTGTTTTGTAATTTATTTTTATTTTAGGACACATAAACCAAAAATGTCTGCTAACTAATTTAAAATTTGTTTATTTTTTGAAAACGCGTAGTTGGTTGAAAACGTTTACTGTACGCGGTAAACGCTTACAAATGGTCACCTTAATAATGATGACGGTTTACGGTTAAAAATAAATTTAAAAATCGCTTGTCAAAATCGGTTAATAATTTATTTTTTATTTTCGGCTAAATTCGGTGAATAAAAATTTTATAAAAATTAAAATAGTAGTTAATGTTATTAATCAAAAAATGACAGTAATTATTTAATATTAATTTAACTTATTCTCAATATCACCATTACAGTGCATTATCAGTTGTATCTTTATACTTTTTTCATTCATATTACAAACGGTGGAGCTTAAAAATTAAAAAAAATTAAAAAAAGTATTTTTGAAAGTCTTACCCTCCTAATCTGTTCCTTATAATATAGAAACACTACATAAAAAGTTTGAATAATAAATTATTGTGTTTAGGGGTGCTTCAAATTTACCAAAATTATGAAAATTACATAAATTCTCAATTTATTTGTAACAAATCAGTATAAATTTTTCAACACAATTAGATTGCAATCTCAGTTCAGTTTTGGGAAGAGTTCAGGGTGTCAGTTCAACAATTTCCAAATTTATTGTTTATGTGGTACTCCAGACATAGTTTGTTTCCTGCTGTCAGGGTACATTCGACGATGATCCTCGACAACTTGCAGGAGGAATTGTAACTGATTCATCGTGAGTTAACAAGCCGCTGTATTCCTGAATTAAGGCAACTCCACGTTCGGCATGATCATTTACTACTTTCAGTGACTTGACTGTTTCCTTTGCTTGCCTGAAATCATCTCTGTCCTCCCACAAATCAGGATCAACCGCGAGGAATCCATGTGGAAGTTCCAGCATTCGGAGCAGGGTCATTGACTTAGCTGTGACAAAATCTTCCAAGTTCTTGGTCTTAAAGGAATCGAGAGCAACTGTAATTCTCTTTGAATGGTCCTTATCTTGCTCTTCTTCGCTCTGCATTGCACTCACCATCAGTCTCTTTGTTGACGAATTAACGCGATCGTCGAAGAAAGCCAAGCTAACAAGTTCCTGTGACAGGTACCACAAATGATTGGAAAACTTATGTGATGTTTGCTTTGAGATTGCAGAATGGATAGACGAGTATTCAAGCAGAGACTTGAGCAGCAGAAAGTCATTGTAAGGAGCACCGGATGCTTGAGGTGCAGAGATCCAGGCTTTCAGGTAGATGCGTACTGCAAACACACACACATCGCGTATTCCTCTTTCTTCTGCAGAAGTAAGTTTGAATTGAGCCTTGAACATCCAGATCTTTAAACTGTATATGACTTTACTCATCCAGCGAGCATGATGCATTGATCCGGGCAACATGAATCGCACTCCTCTGGCAGGAGCAGCACCGAGAAAGACAATCACGAGTTCCAAGAATTCTTTATAATACACAGATTGTCAAATAAGGTCATACACATTACACAATCAAACACATACACACACAAATTACACATATTTGAAACTTTAAGATAAACCATAAACCTGTAACATGTGATACTACATTGTATAAATTTAAAAATAATTTCAAATACCTGGTTTGCTGTAGTGTAGTGTTGATGAAAAAATAATCACATTTACAAATTTATCACTATTTCAATCATTAATAATAAATAGAAACAAAAATTGTATTTCTTCTGCTTAAGTTAGCAAAATGGCTGTCAGCTTTGGTAGTCTATTGCACTGCCTCTAACCTGTAAATAAGTAAGCAAACCTACATGCATCAAGGGCAAAAGTTAGTTACTTTTATTAGAAATTAAAAAACACTAAGCTGATGCAAAAATTTTATGATAATAATGATAATTACGTAATATCATAAGTTTAGTTTTATTTTGTTTGAATGAACAATTCCAGCTATTATTGATTGTAATGATTAAAAATGATTAAAGCCCCCTAACCAGTAACCACACGGCTTGTGAAATATATTTTACACTGAAAGAATACAATTATGGACCCGTCGGAGTCTGACGACCAGAGTGCTGGAAACTTCACCGTCATTGAGCTACCTCTAAATATTGTTCAATTGTGCTCATATGTTGTCTGAATTATTATTTCATAAATAGGAACAAAATTAGAGGGTAAGAAGATCATATTTCAAAAGTTAAAAAATAAGCTCCACCCTAAAATATATTCTCACGAATTTTATTTGAGATTTTACTATTGAATTCAAACTCATTCCCGCGATATGTTCACACTAATCCTTCAATTATTACTGATTCTTCGTATTTGGTTGTCATTTGCTTCTTTATTATCATCAAATCATCAGGAAATTCTTTTTCCCAATCTTTAGCTGTCTTTTTTCTTTTGCCACTCATTTAATGATAACTAATTTTAATTTTTTTAATAATTAAATTACAATATTATAAGAAATTTTTTGTCAAATTTCGCCACTGATTTCTTTTCCATTGTATTTATTAAAAAGCTTGAGACTATGAATCAGTAAATATATCGATGTTTTCAAGCTTTTTAATATATAAATTACAATATATCAATATTGGTTCATCCTATTTGATAATGCAGCGTCTTTGCGCGTGCTGAGGGTAACACTGATTTATTAACAAACCTAAAGTACAAACCTAAAGTTTCCAAACGAAATTGCATACATTGTATCGCCGGCTAAATTAGGTCAAATTTGGTTTATGACGGAAAACCGTCATCACTAGGGTTTCCAAATATCCGGTTTTCCTGAAACCGCAGTTATATTATAGACATTTTGGATTTATCCGGCGGATACCGGATAACCTTATAAAAATAAATAATATTGTTTAATATGGAACTTCGCCAAAATTACTTTTATTTCTTATAAATAAAATTGAGTTCCATCTAACCTTAATATCTAGGATTAGTTCATACTCACGTTGGAATTCGATTTTAACATCATTTTGCAGGATGCTGTTGCGTATTGTGCTTCAAGTGTTCAAAAATAGTTGTATTTTCGTCAACATAGGTGTCTATACCGGGCTCATACTGAAAAACGTCTTCATAATCATCAAACTGGTCTTCATCTTCACTTAATAGTTCAGGTTCAGTTTCAAGTCTGTTGTTTCATCAAAAACGACTGAACAATATTTGCTTTTTTAACGCGGCTTAAAATTGTTTGTTTAATGAAGTTTAACTCAATTAATTGGTTTTGTGTAGTCTAGCTAATGTATGTGACATTCGAATTTGAATTTTTTTAATGAGATTCAAGAACAGTGTCGCCAGCATCAACCCTATATTTCAAAAGTGCTCCAAAATTTCCTTTATTTCGCAGTTGATTTTCGTCAAATTCTAAATCAATTCTTCGATCATTACGTCTACCCCGAAAAGCTGTATTTTGGCGACCCATGAAAGTGATGGTTTTGATAATGGGTATTATCCGTTCGCGATTCTCTTTGTTTACTTTTAATCTATTGGAACTAATTAAATTTATGATAAATTTCAAAAGATCATTATAAATTTGACAAAATCTAATAGCTGCAGTGAGAGATTCGGTGATACAAAGAACATTCATGTGTTTGAAATTCACCATTTTTCTGCCTGTTAATTTTGAAAACTTTATTAAAGATTTCGTTACGAACTTCTCAACTTTAATATTTCTATAAGCACCACAAAAATCGGCAAATAGTACACAATATTAGCAGAACAAGCCTTTGTAAATATCAGAATATACGAGCCATTCATTATTTATAAGATTATTATGGTTGATATAATACTTTACGTCAATATTTAGCTTTCTCAACATAGAAATGGAAATTTAAAAGTTACGGGTGGCTGCCAAAAACGCTTACTGATGTGTTCTAGATCACCTCTTTTGTATACCAATATCCTTCGAATCGTAGGACGATGATGATGGTGTCGATCCAAAAGATGAAGATGATGGCGCTGGAGTGGACGGTGTTTCTTGACATATATACGTTTCTACTGATGCCGCATTTTCTTGTTTATTTTTTGAAATATTGTAGAATAGGTGTTTGCGCTGATCGTTTCATTTCTAAAAATATCAAAATTACCGTCATTCCACTTTATACGAACCATAAATAAATATAAATTAAAAATATTGGGATCATGTCTAAAATAGACCCCGAATTAATAGATGATATCAGAAATTAATTTTTATTGGGGATGCTTATCCAAATTGTCATTTTTCTAATATAAAACTACGATCAATCAAATAAAAATTATAATAAATCAATTACTCAAATAACTGTAGATGTAACACTATGTTAAAATATTATAGTTAAATTACATATTATATTAGATTAAAGTTAAATTCGAATGCATTTTCATATTTGATAATTTACGATAAACCTTATTAGACATATACAAATAATACAGTAGCAAGCTTTAATGTTTTTTTAATTTTGCAAGATTTTCATTAGTCCTTTTGGCTTTTGTAGCTATTTTAAACAATGTATCTCATCCACCGTTCGCATCTATCCATGGAACAATTTTTGATTCAATTATCTTAATGATAATAATTATAAAACTTAAAAATAGAATACCTCTACACACCATTGATAATAGTTTTCATGGTCAAAGTTAAATTTCTTCATAATTTGTTTTATGATCGATAACCGTTGACCAATCAGAATAAAGCATTCTCATTTTAATATCTTTGTTAATTACGCTTTTGTATTGCACGTCTTTGGTAATCATGCTCCCGTATTGCACGTGTTTTTGTTAATACGTTGACTGCCACGGTGTAGTTTCATAGGAGGCCACGTCACCCAAATATGGTGATGACCTTAAACTATTTTAAAACTCTGTAACCTAAATGTTGGAGGTATTATATGTTATTTCCCACATCTGTGGCTCCTGATTGACAGTTTGGTATATTATTGATGGCTTCCAGAGGAAAATAAACGATGAAAGAACTCTAATTTCGTTTATTAAAGAATATCTTACAAACAAGAAATATTGAACTCTCCCTTTATATAATACCTTATTATTCTATTGTACGTATTTGTTGGGGTTCGATACGAGCCGGAATTAAAGATATTAAGACAATTTTTGAATTAAATAAAATTAATTATTATTAGTACTTAAAAATTACCTAAAATAGAAATAAATCAATAATTGCTATAATAAGAAATAGATTATAAATAGTGAATAAAAATTACTATACTTAGAAAATAGTATTTAAATAAAAATATGTAGTAAAAATAGTAAATAAATAATTACTATAAATAGAATTAGTAACTTTAAATTAATATGAATAGAGATACATATTTGAAAAAAGGACGGGAAAATATTACGAGGATTTACGAGGAGGCTCACAATAAGCGAACAACACTAATTAATTACGAACAAGTTAGATTGAGTTTGGACAAGTATAGATTTCGATTTAACAAGCACACAGTATCAATCAATTATTAAATTCTAGTGAAATAAGTATTGATCGAATTTTTTCGAGTTTGGAAAAACAATAACCATTTCCTGGTTTTCTATATTTAATTTCTCAAGGATATCTGATCAATAATTAGTTAGTTTATTACTTTTCATATAGCAATAAATATATTTATTTAAAGGGTCTAAGCGTCAGTACGCCTTTTGTTACTGTTTCGCTTCTAGAATATAAGTCTTATCCATTTCTGGGATTAAGACTATAGCGTTAAATTTTCGGGATTCACCCTCTTCTTTGTCCTTAGCACCTATATCGGGCTGTAGGCGCATTTAGGGCCAGCCTTGATACTTTGTAATAACCTTCAAGGCGGTTTGAATAACCGGGTTTTCTGAACTTGGAGCGCAGCCAGTGTTGTTTTATTATTTACTAAGTTTTGTAATTTATTTAGTTTATATAATTATTTGTAAAAATCATATTATTATCTATTTAATAACCAACCATATATCATACGCGCAACCTTTTAAACAACTGAGGAGTCAAACCTATTGTGTTAGATCGAATACCGCATCGAACCTAACATGTTGACGATAGATTTTTCGAAATTCTTTCATTATCATATTGAACTGATCTCTTGATTTATTTGAGTATATTTTTATGGAATGTTGATCATTATCATGTGATTTACCATTGATTTTTCTAATTTCATTTAATGCAAGTATTGCATTTTTTAAATCAATTCAAATCTAGTTTCTACATTTTCCATTTTTTCTGATAGTCTCTTTCAACCATTGCGGTCTATCTAATATATCCAAAAGCACCACAGTATCTGTACAAATACATTTGGTTTCATTTTGTTTTTTTTGAAAAACAACAACTGTTTTGTTTCCAATTACTTTCTTAAACTGATTACTAAAACTATTAATAACATTTTCAATTCATATTAAGTTAATAGTTCTTGTTCATAACTAAAAACTTGAACACATACATTTGTTAAACATTAATGTTGATTAAGAATATATCTGCGCGCACGGTTATATAAATTATGATCATCCATAAAACCCTTCAAAATGACCCTTGGTATACCTTAGATCAATTCTTTCCAACCTTTTGTCACAATGTGGCACTCTAATAATTTTCAAGATGCCAAGGTCCGCATATGAGTAGAAAATTGGTGCTGCAAGCGTTCGCCCATGTGATCATTAACCTCCCCAATGCAGCTTGGAGCATTTGGCAACAAACATTTGATTCTGAGTGTTATAATCATAATAAGGGAATTTTTGATCATTTATGGATATAATAGAGAATTTTGTATATTTTATTGGAAATAGTTGTAGAAATGTTATAAATTCAAAATATTTATTTTAAAAAATCATTTAATCTCAACTAATTCAACTCATTTTATAATTAATTTAATTAATTTTACTAAATTACATGAATAAATTATTCATATTACTTTTTAATTTCATTAATAAATTCCTTGCATTGAATAATATCATTAATGAACTGTTTGCATTCACTAACATCATTAATGAACTTTTTGCATAATAAACCATCTTTAATGAATCCTTAGAGTTTAAACCCATGATAAATTATATTCTAAAAATTTAATTAATTTTTTATTTAGAAAACAATAATATTAAATTTTCTTAAGCATATTTTAAAGTAATTTTATCATTTTTTAATTCATTTTAAAATTAGATTTTAATCAATTATTTTTATTGAAAGATTTATTTCTTTAGAGGTTTCAATAAATTTTATTCAATTTAAATTTTTTATGAGATTGCCCGCTCTCGATTTTATTGTGACTGATAAAAACTAGTTCGGCGCAATAATTGAATTTATTGACATAATATATTTTCATTACAATTACTATATAGATAATCAGAAAATACTTGAGTTCTTAAAAATATAATTACAAAAAATGTAATTTTTTTCCATCATCAATGCTACACATGTAATTATGATGTAGTTTCACTAAAATTATTTTGACTCCTACATTTGTGCTTAATTTTTAAATTATTAAAGTGTTCCACAAAGTAATTTTGGGGCCCTTCTAGTATGCACAAGAAGTAAGATGATAAATGCTAGGAGGATAATAATTTTATTTATATATATAACCATCTATACTACCATGGGCACGATAATCATCCTTGTGACACTGACCATTATGTTGGGTGTTCTCAGAAATACCGGTTGATTAAAACTACTGACTATGAGTGCAGAGTGGCATTTCTAGAATGATCACTGAACGGGAAATCTTCAGAAAATGAAGACAATAAACTGAAGAGTCTAGACCGCGCCCCTGATTATTTCATACGACAAAGCACCCGTGATTCAGGTCACATTGGTTATGTGCAAATTCGGCTAGATATGTAGAGCAGGCGAGCCCCTCCATTAGGACTACTCTACAACCTTCCTGACGGGTTCCGACGGATGTTAGAAAGACTTACGTCACTCAACTTTTATATTCCAACAAAAATTATGTTCCGGACTGAATCTCTCAGTGATTCGGAGTCGTAATCGGCTATCGCAAGATAAAAGTGCTGGAAGCAAGAGATTCAGATTTACAGGAGTGTCGACCCCAAACCACGGTGATGACATGAATAAATACAAGAATTTTTATTGTCAAAAACAATTAGGTAACAGATGCACGAGGATATTTTGTTACATTGATTCTGATATTACCAGTAATATGACGTATGCGCAAAGAGATGAATTTCAAGACAAGATGGAAAAGGAATTTCGAGAAATGCGACAGAAGTTAAACAAATTAGTGGCTAAATTCGAGTTAGAAAATGAAACTGAATCTCATATGAGTTAGGATTGCTCCTTCACCATATTCCGACTTACCCGTCACCTGACTGCCGATAGAAGGACTTACGTCTTACCTCACTTATTGAAACTGGTGGGTTACAGGTAGTCAAACAAAAAAAAATCAAATTTTATTTTAATCAAATCCACTTGCCGGTTAAGGCTGAAGGGGAGTGGTTCTCACCCTTAGAAGTCTAAAGCTTTTAATTCATAATGTCTGAAAGATGATCCGAGGCTCAATCGTTAGTACAGTGGTATTCTTCACAGATTCTTCAAGCGCGGGTATCCATTAGGCAGTATACAATAAAAATGGCAAGCCATGGCCATTTGGGTACTTTTGAGTTTCGGTTCGGTTAACTTAGGTCCAGGAGTGTTGAGCGTAACGTCGGTCCACCATTATAGTCATACCCCACTGTAACGTTGCGTGGCTTCGCTGTAACGTTTTATATTTTGAATTTAATATTTTTGTTTAGCCTTTAAATGTACGTAGTTTCGGTTAACATCGCGTTTTTCTGGAACCATTTAACAACGTTAACCGGGGTAAGACTGTATTACAGAATTTTTTGGTATTTATAAATTAAATGACCTTGGCGTAATACACACATTGTTGCTAACTGATGACTCAATATATTGACCATGGCTACTGTGTCGTCATACTTAGTGGTTACTGGTTGCTAACTGTCTCCATGTAGTAATAACACACACACATTTCAACACATCGACTACTATTATGTGAGAGTCCAGTACTATTGACTACTCTATGTGAGGATCCAATACTAACGACTATTAATATAACCGAGTACGATCAATGCTAAAATCCAATACCACGATCATGATCACGACTACGACAGTGACGGCTAATACTACTACTAGTTTCTATGTATTATAAATTGAACATTTCCCTTGTTTTATTACTTTCATATCGTTTGCATACCTTATATTAAAAATGGTCAATAGATGAAATTTTCTATTGTCAATTGAAGGGTACAACAAAACATAATTAATGAAATCACAAAGTACAATAAATAAAATCCCAAATGGTCTGAAAATTAATATCAATTATTATTAAATGCTTGTTTACTGCATTTTATATCAGTAGGTGAGAAAATACTATAAACCTTTAAACCTTTAAAAAAACCGATTTTTATGAAAATTTCAATTTATAGCAAATAAAGTATGCTAATTCGATCTGTATTAAAAATAACTGTTAAAAATTATTTTTGAAAAAAGTCGCCCAAACTTGGATTTGAACCTCATACCAACGTCAAAACCAAAAAGTAAATTCACCACTTAGACATCAGTCCCACAAAATTATAATAATAAAAAAAAGGTAAATTAAAGGTCTAAAATTTGAATTAAAGTAAATTATGGGCTCAAATTTAAAATTAAAGTAATTATTTTTAAATTAAGTATATTAAAGTAAGAATTTTAAATTTATTATCAAAAAGTTTTAATAATAGTCGGGTTTTGAAAAGTCAAATTTAAATGAAATTTTTCATGAAATAATTTTCTAAGGCAAAATTAAATACAAATTTTTATTAAATTAATTTCAAAGACAGATTTCAATTAACTTCTACTAATAAAATAACAGTAAATAAGAGTTATATTTTGTAAATAAGTAAATGAAAAGTCTAAATTTTGAAACTAAGTAATAAATTTAGAAAGATGATGAGAATTGGTCGTAATAATTAAAATAAGTAAATAAATGGTCTACAAATTGAATTAACCACTTAACTCTTTTTAAAAATGAAAATTTGTGGTAAAAAAAAACTATAATTTTTATATTGCATTTTCTGATAGATTATGATGCATATAGATGGAATATTTCCCAAAATGAAAAAACATGTTTATTTGAAAAATTATAACATATTTAATTTTTTTTTAAAAATCATCAGAGAATAGACGTAAATATTATAAACGCAGAGTTACGGTATTCCCCATAGACTCAATGGTATAAAGTGCGTAAAATTACGTCACAAATTCTATTTCAACCACATTTTTTTGACGTAAATTTACGTCGATTCTCGTTAAGTGGTTAAAGTAAATTATGGGCTTAAATTTTAAAGTAATAATTTTAAATCTATTATAAAATTGTTTGAATAATAGGCAGCTTTTGAGAAATGAAAATTTTAATGAAATAATTCTTAAAGATAATTTAGCTGCAAATTTTGCAAATAATAATAATAATAATAAAATAATAATTTATATTGCTAAGCATTAATAATTTAATTATATTTGAATATTTTTTTATTCATGTATAACAATTAATTAAAATGGTATTAAGAAATGATGCAGTATATCAAATTATTGATCCAATTGGCTGTGGGAAAACATTATTTGTTTATAAATTATTAAAATCAAATATGTTTAAGTCAGAATTTAAAGGGTCACCCAGATACTTACAACTATGTACTTCTAACAAACAACTACATACCAAAGAACCAGGTACTAATAATAGGAAACTTACAACCATTTACCAACAACTAGGTACGCAAAACTAAATACTAAGTACTAACAAAATATTCTTTGTAATTTATCGAATATATTAAATCATTGTAAAAATAACATGTAAAAATTATTCAAAACATCATAACAATCTAATTAATGGACAAGAAAGAACTTTAAAATCTAGTCATTAATAATCCAGTAAATATTTATCTTAAATACTGATCATTCAAGTTAATATGAATCATCTAATTTCATAAATTAATAAGAATTTTGTAATAAGATCTAGTAAATATTTTATTTAGATTAAATAAATTAATTGAATAAATTAATTGAATAAATTAATTGAAATAAATTAATTTTAATCATTTTTTAAAAGTAATACTCAAGTTAATTGACTGATTGATCAAATTATTCATTTTCAATTATCAAAGTCAACAATATCTTAGAAATAAATATCAAAAGAGACTGATAAAAGCCCACTAATGATAACATCTAATAAACCAGTAAATCATTTAAATGTCAATATTCTACCGATTTTTATATCCAAGTGAATTTCCCTAAAATATCTATTCATCTATAAGATTAGTATTTTAAGAACACGTATTTAAAAACAGATACCTACAACTAGATGCTAACAACCAGATACCAAGTATGTACAACTAGATACCAATTACTTATAACCAACTAACAACACATAAAAATATTGAGGTCCGTAAATTAAAATAAAATTTAAATGAAATTTAGGCGAATAATTTAAATAGAAAGTAAGTGAAGAAAAGACAAATAAAAGCGGGGTCATGCATAGAATCAATAGTAAAGGAAAGTGTGATGGAAGCAGTATTAGAAAAGGCCAAAAGCAATTACGAAAGGCAAGAATCCGGAAATCCGAGAAAAATCAATAAATGGTAAAATCATCGAAATCGAATTGGAAAACGGGTCAGGTATAGATTAGCTAATGGTCAACAAGATTATGATTAGGGATTTATCAGAAAATGGTTAGGAAGGGTCGAAAAGCATTCAAATGTATGAAAACAGAAAACGTTAATTAATTAATTAATTGGCTAATGGAAATCCCGAGCTAATGGGAAACCCGAGCCAAAGGAGAACCCGAGAGATAAAGGAAACCCGAGCTGGGTAAACAAGAAGAAAAGCAAACAGAAGGAAGATTTGGGCCCATTAGCTTGACACAATGATTAATGGGAAAAGAGCAAGGAGAAGATAGCGCGCGTAGGAAGACCGGAAGGGCCATTAATTATCTGGATTCGTTGGACCATTATGGGTGACAGCCGAAGCAAATACGTGGGAGCAAATGTCAAATGAAAGATTGGCTCGGCAATAACCATTTGTCATCCTGATTTCGAGGAGTATATAAGGAAAAGGAAAATCAGAGAAAATCGGCATTTTGCCTCAGCTAAGGTTGGAAGAAACAGAGCTTAGGAAAAGGCTGAAACGAATTAGGGAAAGTAGGGAAAAGAAGAAATAGAATTAGGAATACGGAAAGGTGAACAAGAAATCAAATCAAACCGAAACCGAGGAAAACGTGGGTCAATAGAATCTAAAGGAATAAAAGGTGAATATTATCTGTTTGCAAAGCATCAACGCCGAGCGGAGAATCGTATAAAACTTTGATTAGTAATTGTAAAGTGGTGATAATAAATTGTGAACCTGTTGTTTCAATATACGTTGGGTCGTTCATTGTTTTGATTTAAGGAACACTAGGAGTCAGAGGGAACCGACTTAAAGTAATCTAAAACCCAACAAAAATAATAACAATTAAATAAAAAATATTCTTCAACACATACACTATTCCTGGTAAAATCTAAAAAGTCAACCAGATATCAAGTACTTAGAACCAACAACTATGTACTAACAAATAGACATTTAAAAGAAAATCCTCTTCACTTGAAAAAATTAATAACATTTCGACTGAACTCGAGATTTTCCAATAACTAGGTAAAAATTGATTAAATCATTGTAAAAATTTAAATTATTCAAAACATACTAAATAAATATCATAAAATGTACTTAATGGACAAGAAAGAACTTTAAATTCTAGTCATTAATAATCCAGTAAATAAATAAATGCTGATCATTCAAGTTAATATGAATCATCTAAGAAAATAAATCAATAAGAATTTTGAAATAAGATCTAGTAGATAATTGATTTAGATTGAATAAATTAATTGAAATTAATTTTAATTATATTTTTAGTAATACATGTATACTGAAATTCATTGACTGTGCTCAAATTATTCAGAAAATTCATTACAAATTATCAAAGTCATCAATTTACACTAAAAATATGTAAATAATTATCATTGAATTCTAAAGGAGACAATACAGATGCTTTCTGTATCTAAGCAAATGAATGATTCCCACAAAAGCATCAAATTTCCCTAAAATATCTATCCATCTTTAAAGATTAGTATATTATCGATAAATACCTTTAAAAAATCATTTATTCTCCCTCTTAATGTTAGATCAATAAGTCCTTAAAATCCCTTTAAATAACTAAAATCATGTAAAGTAATTTGGTCATTAACCCTAATTTATAAAATCTATTGAAAAAACCAGTTATAATTAAATTTTTGTTCTAAAGGTAAATCACTCTAATCGAAATTTAAAATAAATATTACTGTACAATTTAACCGACTACATCCCATTGAAAGATTAAATTTATCCATTCAAAAAAATATATTTCTAAATCTAATTAAAATCACCCGATAAATCATAAATTTCCTCCAATAACGATCAATTTTCTTTAGTTGTTGTCCAACTCTCTTAAGTAAATATTTCTCAACTTTTGTCCGCCTATAACATCCTTAATAAAGATAAAAATAGTTTAAAGTTGATATCAATCACAATTATCTCTAAATATTTCATTGTAAAAACATAAAACTAAGTAAATTGGACATTAACCCTAAATGACCTAATAAAACCCTGGATAATTAATAGAAAATCAATTAAACATTGTTTTAAACCAGATTTCTAAATTAATTTACTGTGCACAGCGCAGGCTCTAGCATTAGTAGCGCCCCGATGCGAAACTCATTTTAGACGCCCATTTATTTTATTGTTTTTTTGGAATTAACGTAATTTAATTGGCAATATTAAATTTGTAATAAAAACATTAAAAAATTAATAATAATTCTTTTCCAAGTGAAATACAGGTTTTATTTTGTTTATATATTTTTTTATTTTATTGAAACAATATTATAATATACAAAAATTACATAACATACATATATTTTGTATAAAAATTGACAAAACTATTATTCTAGATATTTACTTTTCTAGCTTTTAAACTGGCAAATTCATCAATTAAATTATGTATATCTAATTTGTCGCATATATCACTTTCAATCGATATCATTGCTAAACCAACTAATCTTTCTTGTGAAATTGTAGGTCTTAAATAATTTTTAATTAGTTTAAGCTTCGAAAAAGATCGTTCTCCGCTAGCAACTGAAACTGGTAAAGTTAAAAATATTTTAATAGCAATTACAAAATTGGGAAAAATGGAATCCAGTAGATTTTTATATATATATTGCAAGATGTTTAGTGGGTTTTCAAAGTCTTTCAAAAATTCCTTTGCTATTTTTATTTCATTAAATAATTCTGTTGCAGATATATCTTTTTTCTCGCCATCGGTTAGCATTATTTCTAAATCAGAACAATGTTTTTTAATGTATTATCATCCATTTTGTTAATTTCTTTTATATTATGTATAAATTCAAATTTTTCACTATATTTTGTGAAAAGATTAAACCTTTCTTTTAAAGAATTGATAGTAATATCTAAAATTGGCAGAAAAAATGATATTTTATATTTAAGTATCGGATCAACTGGCGTTTCGTCTACAGATTCATAACCAAAAATTTTTTTCTTTCTTCTTCGTAACGTATTATCTTTGAATTTCGCAGGTATTTCTAAATCAGCTGCTATATTTTCTGCCGTTTGAAGAATAAGACTAAAATTTTCATCGGATCTATATTCTTCAATAAATTTAATAAAACTATTTAACGCAACTGAAGAAACATTTAAGTTTTGATTTGGATTTTGGAGCAGTTTACTAACAACGTTAACTTTACTTAAAACATCGTACCAAATAACCACTGAACATATAAATTCATACTCTTTTATTTTGAAAGCCACAGCCTTAGCTTCATGCTTTGTATTATTATCTATTTCTAGGTTTTCATAAATGTCAACTAAAGCATCTAAAATTTCAGCTATTTCAAACCTAAGTGGACGAAGGGCATCGACTCTTGATTCCCACCTGGTGGCTGACAAAGGTTTTACTGTAATTTTAGTATTTTTTTTTAAGAACTCCCATCGTTTTGTTGAAGCGCTAAAGAAATTATAAATTGTTTGAATAGTGGAAAAGAAACTAAATGATTCTGTGTTAATTTTGGCTGCATCATTCACTACTAAATTAAGTGTATGTGCAGCACATGGGACGAAAAATGCACGAGAATTCAAATTTAAAATACGTTTTTGGACCCCATTATTTTTCCCATGCATATTTGCGCCATTATCGTAACCTTGTCCACGTAGATCATTAATATTCAAACCTAAATCTTTAATGTTGTCAATAAGATAAGTTGCTAAACCTTTTCCTGTGGAGTCAGATACTTTTAAAAATCCCAAAAAATGTTCGCTTATTGCAACTTCATTATTTTCATCTTTATTGACAAATCTGGCTATAAATGTCATTTGTTCGTTATGACTAATATCAGGAGTGCAATCTAATATTAGAGAAAAATATTTGGCATTAATTATCATTTGAATAATATTTTGCAAAATTTTCGAAGAGATCAACGATATTATTTCATTTTGTATAGTTTTGCCTAAATAATGAACTGTTTGTGTCTCCTTTTTTTGTATCTTTGCTAAATGATTTGCTATTACTATGTCAAATTTAGAAAAAAGTTCTACAAATTTTAAAAAGTTACCGTTATTTTTTTCATAGATAGTATCTGACGAGCCACGCAGAGACAGGCATTGTCTGGCAAGATATTTTATGATTTCGACAATTCTCTCCAAAACAGCGTACCAATGTTTCTTTTCAACTGCGTATACTTTTACGAGTTCAGCATCTATTGTAGTTAAGTTGTTCATTTTCTTTTTTAATTGAGTCCACTTTAAAAAACAATTAACATGTAATGTACTAACTTCATGAGCTGCAAGTGTTTTTGACAAATTTCTCCAGCAACTAAAACCATTTATAATCAAATGCTGGTTTCCTTCTATTTGATTTATAAACAATTTACAACAAAAACAGAAAACACGGTTTGCTGAACTTGAATAAACTAACCATGATCTTGGTATAATTTCATTATTAGGTAATTTACGATTGTAATAATAATTAGTAAAACTTCGTCCATCATCATCACGGGGATAAACTTCTTTCCTTATTTGCATTGGTCCTTGCTCAATAATAATTTTTCTAATTTTATCATTAATAAATTTAGGCCAAGTTGCGGGATCAATTGAATGAAAATCAGCACTATTACTTATAGTTTCAGTTAAATGTATCTTTTGAAGCTCTTTGTTAGATGAAGATGTTATTTCTGTTTGTAAATTTATAGATTGTGTCTCATTAGTGGCATTATTTCTAACTTCACCATTTGTGCTATCCTCTGGAATAATCTGATCATCCGTTAACGTTATTGTAGGTATTGTCAAATTTGCTTTTTTTAAATATTGGTTAAGGCTTCCCTGATTTTTTTGTTCCTCCAACTCTCTCTTCGCCTTTCGTTTTCGATTTTCACACCCGGATAATTTTGTCTTTGAATTCATATTTTATGATATAGGTAAGCTAATAAAAATTTTTTTAATTAAAAAAATATAAATTTTAGAAGTAAAGATAAAAATAATTAAATAATACCTACCACCGTACAATGATTCAATTCCGCAAAATAACTAATGTACTGAAACAAAACACTTTTTTACTATTAAACTGTACTGAACACTTTTTTATTTTACTATTAAAATTTTAATATTAAATTTTTTTTTATTAGCGAAAAAAGTTTACCAAATAACAACTGAACTGATTGAAAACTGAATAGAACTGGTAGACTTTTAAAATAATTTTTTTTAGCATTAATTTTTTTAATCGAAATAACTAAACCGAATATAGCAGGCCGTTTCAAAATAAATTTATGCATGTATAATTTATTTTGTTTTGCGAAATAATTAAACAATTCTTAAACACTTCGTAAACTAGTAGGCCAGTAGTTTTTCAAGGAAATTTTATTTAAAAAAAAAAAAAAATTCTTATTAAAAAAAAATTTGTTAATGGTTTTTTTGTTAAATATTAAAAAGAAACTAAAATTCTAAATTGTTTAGCGCCCTTTCCGAGAGGCGCCCCGATGCTTTGCATCCACCGCTTCCAACTAAAGCCGGCCCTGACTGTGCATTCATCACAACCTAATAAAACGTTATAATTTCACATAAGAACTATTATTGATTCATAGCTGACTAATTTTTTGTATTTTCCATGAAAACATTTCCAACAAGAACAATGCCCATTTAAATATTCAAAAGATTCCCACATTAACCAATCCAACACGAAATAATTTTACCCATTTAATCATCCTACCAACTATATCCCTCACAAATTTTAACCGATCCCCTACTAAATCCAACCGACTACATCCCTTAATTTCACCCACCTGAGCCATTTAATATATATTTTAATCCTCTTAAAACACAAAAAAATCTTCAAAAAATATGAATTTTATTTAACTGTTACAACCAAACATTCTTCCATTGAAATAATTTAGTTGATATATAATAAGAACTCTCAAAGATCAAATTCACTAAAATCATTATTTTCTACAAATATTTCACCCCATCATAATACTTGACTAGAGATTATATATATTTTAACATAATTTTTTCAACGATTCAGCCAATTATAGCAATTATAGTAAACTAAATCTCAAATTTCAGTATATCCTACAATAATTTTCAAGTAGATTTCAAATATATGATCATGATAAAGTTAACTGGTTTCTTAGCTTATGATTTTTAATATTTGAAAGTTCATCAATATGTAAATGGAAATATTCTTAGAAAATATATGAAAAAATTATTTAGTCAAATTCAATATCATTACGAAGTCATCATCAAAAATTATAAGTGACAATGCTATATAATTAAAATTATTTCTAACATATGAGTTACTTTTACTAACGAATAAAAATATAGTAATAACATGTTATTGATAAATATTTTTTCTGATAAAGGAGTATGTAATCCACTTGTTAACTTCATATCAAACTGTGAATCATAAATTTATGGTATTTATGGAAAATATTATGGAAATTTGACTGAGAAATAATGATTAGATTTTTTTTTAATATTTTACTAAGTCCTTTAATGCCATAATAATAGCAATTTCTTATTTAAATTTAAAATTTACTATTTTACACTAAATATTTCAATTTCGAAAATAATTATCACAAAAGATAATTTAAAATATTAATTATTAGATATATTATCCTTTTCAATCAAAAAAAATTAAGTGTATCGTAGTAAATTCATAATAATTTATAAAATAATTGTAAATAAGAAATTAATTTATTATCAGTTAGACTTTTTAAACTTATTGATGAAATTAGACAATAGAAATAAAAATTAATTTATTAATATTCAAAATATATGCAATTTAAAAATACAATTAAAATTAAATTATATAATTTACACTAACATTTTAAATATAAATTTAGTAATTACTTCGTGCAATAATGTTAATATAAAATACCCGCTCGGGTATTTTGCAAATTAATCGGGTATCGAGTTACTCGAAATATGCGGTTACCCGATAATCGCGATTTTTTCCTATTTCGGATCATTTGGTTAAATAGTCACAAAGAATAAATTTATTTCCATTTATTGTTTCGGGCAGCGACCTGATCTTTCCATTGGTGCGGTTGGTATCGCTTTTTCTAGGAACTTCTATTTCCCCTGTATTGTTTGTGATTTTAAAATATTTTTATCCCAGGGTTTGTATAATTATTATATTATGTTTGGTTTTATTTGGTTTTTCTTATTTATGTTTATATTTATTTATTTTTAACCTTTATATATACCGTTCAATGACTGCTAAGAAAAATTGCATGTGAGCATCGGAATTTAAAAGTTCATGGATCGAGTCTTTTGCATTTATTACGAAATGACCTATTTGCAATGAACAAATTCCAAATAATATGAAGTCAAATATAGAAAGACACTTTCAAATAAAACACGGCTTATTTTTCAAAACATATTCCGTCCGTGATATGTGAAAGAAACCATTGAAAGAATTTGACCAAATCAACCACTACATTCAATAGTTATTGCATAGGCAACACGCTAAAGCGATTAGCTTTTTGCTTAAAAGAAATTGATCTATTCCTTGGTAATAAAGGTATGCATTATTTAGAAAAAGAAGATCAGTTCTTGTAAAACTTACATTCCAAGATGGACGTAAAGACACACCTGAATCAACTTAACATTAAAATACAAAGTAGAGGAAATATTGCGTTTCACTTCTTGAATACGTTATTTCTTTTGAAAGAAAAATAATTCTTTTTGCTATTGACATGGAACTTTATTGTATATTGAAGAGCGGACCCAAATAAGTATCGCGTTAACATATGAGGAAAAAAGTGATGGTCACTTAGGGTCAATGTTTGTATGCTCAGTTGGCTCCCTTCATGACTTCCAATTAATCTCCCATACGCATGCCCATGAAGGTATTTCATGTTGGAGATGCAGGTCGGAACTTGTAGACAGGTAAGCCCCTACGTTAGGAACACTCTCCACGACGTTCAAAGTACGGGGTCGTGAGTGCCGATAAAAGGACTTACCTCTTACATTCGTCTTCACATCTCTGGTCCGAGGAGATAATATTCACATCAATCTAATGTATGACGGTAGTCGGAACCTGTCCCATCTCATATTAGCTTGATCAAACATATTAACAGAATGATTTGGAAAAATAGCCGGAACAAAATTTATTACTGTTGGCGGGTGACTACCCGGATGACCCCCTTCTGTACCGCTTTTAGTCTAGAGGATGAATGTCCATATCGAATACGCTCGTCTTGATTCTGGTCATCGCCGAGCAGGACCCGTACATAATCTACCCTCCAACATAGCACCCGTGAATCGCTTCACGTTGGAACTGTGCTATGCCGGCGAGACACCAGTAGGCAGGTGAGCCATCTCCTTCGGACTACTCCCTACTGAGGCCTCGACTTACTAACCCTGACTGCCGATAGAAGGACTTACGTCTTCTCATTCTGACGCCCGTCGCAAGATTTCCCATTGGGATTACCAATTGACCAATACTCCTTATTTCCCGAAACTCTCAATACCATTTGCAAGTTCATATTATTTTATAAGTTCAACACACGAGATAACACATACATAAACGAGAAATTTGTATTATTAAATTTACTACGCAAACATCTAGAGAATTTATACAAGGAATTTTACACGAATTGAATAACACCAAGGTAGAAAACGACATCAGATAAGTGCAATCCTCTCCGGAGAAGGAGGCCATGATTCGGGAAAATCCTCATTTCTCCCACTCCGAGTCGGCGAGTAACTCGTCCAGATTAAAGAACTCGGCGGCATTTTCTTCCCACGTCACCCCGGCGGCGGAGATGACTCGCCCGGAGATCCCGGTTGGTGGGTCGTCCACCGTCAGATTTCCATTACCGCTGACGGGAGCGACGGTTGACGAAGTACACTGCTTGACAGATGCCCGTTCCCGTTGTTTCCGTTTGCGTTCTGCTCGAGACAGCTGTCGACGCTTAGGCTTTGAAGTGGTGGTCGTTTGTACGGTTGATGAGGACGCGAGATTTGGCTGGACCTTACTGATTCCGGTGAATACAATCTCTGGGTCGTTAGGAGAGAGCTCGGACTCTACACACCCATGGCAAGACTTCGCGAGTGGAGGCAAAAGCCTAACGGAGGTATCATGATGCGCTGGGAAGAGATTGCTGGCTTCGTAAGTTGGGATCTTCGCTATTTTTCTCGTGGTCGCCGCTTGTATGTATAGTTTATGCAACGCTTCCGACTGCTCTTTTATCAGGCCCCTCTGTGCCCTACTTTCGGAAATGAGAGCATCACGACAGTGCTCGCTTCGATACAATTTCTTCTGGGTTTCCTTCATTTGCGCGGGACTAAACCATGTCCCCTCCAACTCATCTATCTTCCTTTTGTACTTTCCAATTTGCGCTTGTAGATCTCTGATGACTGAATTCTTGTCCGAGCAAGAAAAGCAAGGTTTAAGAATGTTATTGGAACTTGGAGACATCTTGGATAGCTATGAAGAGAAAATGTGAATAAAATCAAACTAAGGCAAAGGTGAGACGTCATCATCTAGTCACACTCATACCATACTGATCATAGATTATTATACGGACAAAACGAGCCTATCAGCCCGAGGGGAACTCACTACCCCACAGATCTTGTACGCTTGGGGTCATTATTTATACGGGAACAGAGCGTCCATGCAAGATCTCATCGAAAGAAAATATGGTATTACCATTAACAAGGGGATCGCTAGTTAAGGGAATTATGATTTAATTAATCTACCTGAAAATAGCATCGTCAGAGAATTCGAATGTAATTACAGATATACCCAAGATAAATGATTTTGAGGTGCAAGTCTCATGTCCAAATAGGTCGATTTACTTTTAAATTAATCGTTTCATATGAATAGGAACCCAAAAATAAACAGTAATCTATCACTTTCTCTACAATTATTTATTTGCGACACGTAAGAGTTTGGTTAGTTAATTTACACCTATTTAATTATAAGAAAATATGAATGATTACAGTAAAACTAAATAATTAAATGAGTTTAGCTAAGTGCATCCGAAGGACCGCCTGTCGGTTGTCTGTTAATTTCGATTGGTGAGAAATCGGGTGAATGTCATTAGTATGTTTTTTGTAATCACATCTCAACTGACGCGCCAGGTGGGGTTCTCTGTGATTGACTGTCTGTACAATCTACCGATTACGAGTAGTCTCGGTGATGGTCTAGAAACGCGGGGCACATGCAAATTTTTCTCATCCACTCCTACTTAGTCATAATCGCTGACTGATCGTTTCGTACGCTATACTATGCCTGTGTATACATGCAGGTGTGCGCTTTCCATATGACATGTTACATTACTGACGAACCAGGTGTCTACCTCAAATGCTGCCTGTTATCTCTCATGGATATTTTGGAAAAAACCGGATTTTTACATCATCAACGTTGGAATTAATTCGCGATCCCTTAAATATGATTTACTAGCTCGTCTCGTGGCCCTCTATCACTATCAATGTACGCTGGCTACTGCTGTCAAATTGGAGATTTATTACTTATCTCAATGCTAGATTTTCTACTCGACGGGATGAGGACATTTTATGTTTTACTGGGTAAACATTATTCTAATAAATTATTGTTTAGAGAAATACATTTTTCCTGATTGGAGTTGTTCGCTTTTACTTTAATGATTATTTAAACCTATTTAATTACGTGATTTCATACAATTTTATAGCCGATAGGGATAGCAATTACGCAAAAATCGTTAACTGAAAATTTCAAGATTAAATTTCTAGCGAATTCGAGAACTATGGCAACTACGGCACTACCAAGGTTGGGCGGTTTTTTTTTAACGAAAGACTTACCTAGGTCTACTGGATGATAAAGAAGATTTTTGAACTTGATAAGCCGCTGTTATTACAGGCTAGTGCGACACCCTCAATCACTGCGCGAACCTCTCAAAATTTCTTTCTATACATCGATTCATTCTCCTACCCTACTTCCTCGTACAAATTTTCATAGAATTTAGTCACTCCCTCAGCGACGGACCCGTGAGGAAGCCCCCACATTACGGCCCGAATCAGCTGCGTGATTGAAAAGACCCCATGTCCACCGGCTGAGCTCCCGAAGGCACCTCACACCATGACATGGAGTTTCTCAACACCACGTTTCTCCAAAATTTTGAATACCATAAAATCAATAAATAATAAAAATTCCTTTCATTCATAATAAAATATTTATTACCAAATTACTAAAACATTTAATTAAGTAAAACCTTTAAATCAAACGAAAAGAGAAAAATTATTGTGAAATTTAGACTACTACAAATTCATAAATATACATGATCGTTGCATGGTAAACCTAAAAAATGAAAAATCCCTTACCAAGTTTTCAAATAGGCTGAATCGAAAAGTTCTGAATAGAATTGGTTAATACTAGAATAGGTTATAGAATTGGTTGAGTTTCCTGGATTCCTAGAATAGTCCTTGCAATGATTTCGGTAAATCTGTGGCTGTCGCTGTGAAGTTTGGTTTCTAATGTAGTGGTTAGATGAACGGTAATTGTTAATTAAAATACACTTACCTAATGTAGTGGTTAGATGAACGGTAATTGTTATGATTTTAGTGTCTGTTTATATATCAGTTTTCTACTTATGCGGACCAATCAGAATGGAGTACCGCCTATTTTTATTACTTTAATTTGTTTTCCTTGTTTTTGAGCTATTTCTTCCTATTTTCCTTATTTTTATTGTATTTTTATTTATTTTCTTTAATTTCCTTATTATTTGCTGCATTTTACGTCATTTTCCGTCATTTTATGGTCCTATTTCAATTTTTCGTGTTTTTATATTTTTTTGTTTTAATTCTTATTTTCTAATTATTATTTTTCTTATTTCCTTTCTACTTTGTTTCGTAGATTTGTTTATTTTATTTTTATTTTTAATTTTAGTTTCGTTATGCTTAACCTAATCCCTCCGATACTCTTCGATTCAGCCCAACAAATCACTCTTATTCTCTCAGAAAAAGATAAGCACATTCATAAAACGATAACATAGTGATTAACAAAATTATAAACATCAATAAAATTTTATTAATAAGATATAGGTCAAATCAAGACCAAGCAGGCATCACTTATGGTGATGGTTTATATACACAACAAAGTTTTTCACAACATAGTGTTTTTAGTTCAGTTCTGGCATTGTTTGGTCACTCTGATGGTTCTGGTTGGGGTTTGCTGCTACAATTAGGAACTGGTGTTATGGTAGACTGGGCGATTGGACGATGGTTGAGGAGATTCTTTATGGTTTAATCTGGGTGAGCTTGTGGTTTGGATAACATTGGTTATTTCGGCTGGGTTTTGTACGGTGGCTCTAGATTTCGAGCTCTGACATTTTTTCTTAACTTCGAGGATTTTTAGGAAAGTTATGAGGCATAACAAGATAGTTTCTGCGATCACTACGTAGAGAAGGTAGTGGGTGTCGCTGTTATTTGAGGGTGTTTCTGTTGTCTCGGCCGGATTTTCGAACACTTCTTGTTGTATTTGTTGTTCCAACTGGTCGAAGTGTTGGACTTGTTCGAGTATTTTTCGGTCCATCATTCGGCATATGGGGTGATTTTTGCACAGACTTCTGACGTTATTAACATATGACCGAGTTGACTGGATACTATGGAGGATGTTGGTTTTTATTGTACTGGGGTATTGGCATTGGCAAGGTTCTGGTTTGGCTTTTTGATTTCGATTGCGGTGATCTCGTATGCTTGTCAGTTGAGCGTTTAATTGTTGTTTCTCCATCAGGTGATTTATCAATACCATTACCGTTATCACGATTCCATACCGCATTGTACTAATATACATCTATTATTATTATATTATTTACACTGGCTTTAATTGCTTTTAGTTAGATGGTTCTCCTTTGGGATTATTTTCGGCATTTCTCATCAGGGTAGATTCCGCTTCAATGACCCGGTGTCTTAATTCCGGCATCATCTCTAATTGCCGATCCTTTTCACGGGCTTCCTTTTTTAGGTGTCTTATCTCCCTTTTTAGTTTGCTTATTTCTTCTCGTTTCTTGTCGAGATTTCTTTTTAACTCGATTTGTAGGAAATCTTGTTCGTTCTCTTGTGGAGGGTTTCGTTGTTGTTGTTGTCTCTCGATTTCTTTGTATTTGCGGATCCATTTTTTCATCTTTTCACTTTCTCTTTGTTTTTCTTCCAATTGTTGATTTAATTTATTTATAGTTGTTTGGCGTTCTTTCGCCTCTGTTTTCCAATAGTCTTGGATTACTTCTTCTGCTTTGAAGCTTGCCCTCTCTTGCCATAATTCCTCTGCAATCCTTTCCCAATTTCTTCCTCGTGTTTGTTGTTCCTGCAGCCATTCATTTCTCTCTTCTGCTTCTCTCTTTACTTTTCCTAGCACTTTGCATTCTTTCTTTAATACCTTAATCATTTTCCGGTCTTCCATATATTTGTTCACTAATCTCTCGTTTTCTCGTTTCTCTTCTCGTAATTCGCTCTTTAGTATTTGTGTTTCTGCGACTTCCATTACAATCTCTCCTTCTTCTATTTCACTCATGGGTTCAACTATCTCTTCAATCTTCATATCTATAATATTTACAATTAATCATGCGCTACAGTGCGACTTATACTTATACATTTATATCGTTTTTATTTACACAGGGTTACAGTCCCTCAAATACTTTTACTGTACTATTAATTTTTTTGTTTGGGATATAGTCCCAATTTTTGAATTTTGAATTTTTTATTTGCCCTTATACGAAGGTTTCCTCCTGACCCCCGTATCCTTCATCGCTCTCGACCGCTGCCTGTAGTTGAATGGCAATAGGGTCATATGGTATGTAATATTGGGGAATTTGAGCTCTCAGCTCCTGAACTTCATCTCTGAGTGCCCTGGTAATGTTCAATTCTTCGTCGAGCAAATAGGTGAGGTATCTCGTCTCCTCGTCTTTTACCTTTAATTGCCTATCTAACTCCTCTATCTTTTCTCCGCCCTTCCACTTCTCGATCTCGATCTCCAGATTTTTGAGATTTTCGGCATACATCTTCCGTTCGTTTTCCAGCTTCTTATTTTTCCCTGCTAGTACCATATTCCTTTGTTCCAGAGCTCCCTGGTATCCATTGACATCTCTTTCCAGTCCCGCTACCTTATTTACTAGCTCCACAACTCTTCCAGACTGTTGGAGTATCATTTCCTCCATTGCCGCATTCTCGTGTTCCCTCATGTCGCATTTTATTGCCAAATGTCGTTCAAACTCCATGGCCTTTGTCTGCCATGTTTGGCTACGGGCGGCGACCTTTCTCAGCCGTTTCAATTCCTCCTTTATTATCAAATTTTCCTCCCATTTACCCTGTTCACTTTCGTATCCGAATCTTGTGGGCAATTCTTTCATTTCCTTCTTCATTTCTCTGTTCTGTCTTTTCCATTTTCGGGCTTCCGCCAATAGGTGATTCATTTTTCTCCCTTCCTTTTGTTTTTCGGCTTCTCGTTTGGTATTTTCATCAGTCAACCGTTTTCGTGCCTCCTGCACTAACTGTTTTAGGTAGTGACTGTTTGCTTCCTGGCGGGTATTTTCCAATGACGCCCACTTAGAGGCTCTCTTGCATGCTTCGGCTTCGGCTCTCAAGTTATTTACGGTCCACTGATATCTATTATTTTCATATTCCCTAGCCTCCTCAATGTGATTTCTAGTTAAGTTGGCTAATTGGGACATTACCGTAGTCCACTTCCTTTTATGGTTCTCTCTAGTTCTGGTTGTTACTGGGCCCTCATTATTGGTGGTTGGCTGCTCTTGTGTCATTATTCTAAATTAGGAATATTGATAAGTTCAGTTTGTATCAATTTTTATTATTCAACAAATTTTCGCTTTATTTTTGGATTATCGTAATTGGGGTTCCCATACTACTATTATATATTATTTTACTGGTTATATACACCGATATATACAGATTTATTATATACAACGTTATTCACCCTGGTTACTCGGTTCTACTCTTTCCTTCCCTCCGAACCGTCATCTTGATATATACGGTATCATTTCTCGCCATATCTTCTACCCTTTGTTGTAAGATGAACGTCGGTGCTCCTGTTGCTGCTCCTTCTTCGTTGAGGGGCCTCTGGTAAGCTATCTGATTCCCCGTTGTTTTGAAGCTTTGCTCGTGTATACTTTGGTTGTTCATTAGAGTAATATCGATTTTTGCCTGGAACGGCCATTCTAATATTTCATCATACTCCCCTTTACAGAGCATAAAGAAGATCGAAAAATGCGTATCTAATCCGGTCCCGTCCCCGTTGGGATATACCTTCATTTTCATTTTGTATCCGTTTTTCCAGGAATGAAATGCGGGGCTTGTTAGTCTTGTATCTTCTCCGGTTTTTGCTTTTCGTATTCTTTCTTTTATTCCCGTTATCTTCCATATGTAGGGTGCTGTTGGTATTACTTCATTTAGATTTATCTCTGTTATCTTTTGATGTAGCACCTTGGCCTGATTGTTGCTAATTTCTATACGATTTATTTGCATTTTTATGTTAGCTCGGGCTTCTTCGAACGCTTCTCTTTCTTCTAGTAGTTCTTTGACTAACCCTTTCAACGCTGTTATCTCTATTTCCATTTGTTTTACTTTCTCTTCGCTTTCTTGTAACGCAGTTGACCACATTTCTGCGTGAGTTATTACATTTTCCATTAGATGGTGTGGTAGGTCTCCTCGGTGTAATAGTGTCGGACAGCCCCATTTACCTAGCACACATATCATTCTCTTCCTTTCACATTCCTTTAGGTGTTGGTTTATTTTCATTATTCTCCCTTTCTCACATCCGTTTGGGCATTCCCCACTGAACTCCGCACATACCTTTCCTCTTGGACATTGTGATGTTTGATGGTGAGATTTTTCCACGTATCTAATTCTCCACAATGTTCGCATCTTTCTAATCTCTCTTCACACTGGTTTTGATGCTCTTTTTCTTCGCTTGCCCGCATAGTTTTATGGCATCCTTTCACATTGGCCGATTTTGTACATACATTCTCCCATATGTTGCACTACTTTCCATATTACTCCTTTCCATTCGCATGGGGTATTTTTTGCATCCCAGATTGGTATTTAGCATGTCTTTCACTGCGGCTTTATCCTCGTTAGTGTCTTCTAAACTCGATATTAGTGTCTCCCTACACACCGGGCACCACTGTGGTTTATTTTTTATTGTTTCACGGATACATTCCTTACATAATCTACATCCACATTGGGTTTGGTGAGGCTCCTTTAACAACTTTTCACATATTCCACACATGACATGTTTGTGTATTTTGATCGTTGTAGATTTTCGGACTTGTTCGACAATCTCTCTGAACTCTTCTCTTTGTCGTTTATCCATTCTATAATTATATATACATATAGTTCTTATCGATACAGGCTCGAGATTTTATTTACAGTTATTTACATTTTAATTTAGGTTTGGTCTATGGTTCGGAAGAGTCGGCTTCGTGTCCGCCCTCCTCTCTACTCATTAGCCATTCTGACCAATCTTCCATTTCTGTCTGCTCTGCTTCCTCCACCATTCTTTCCAATTCGATTTCCTGTCTTCGGCTATATTGGGTTATCCTCTCTATTTCTCTGTGCATTTGTTCGATTTTTAACCTCTGGTCTTCAATTATTTTCAAATAACTAAATCCTCTGTTCATACTCTCGATTAGGTTCTTTTGCATCGTCAATCCTTGTTCTTGTAAATTAGACACTAATTGTGCTAATACGGCACATGGTTGCTTCCATAATTCTTCAGTTACTGTGTTGTGGTTCATTTCGTTATTTCCTTGCTCCATTCTTAATTATATACACTTTTCAACCCTTATCTAATTTTAATTTTATATTATCTATCCCCATCATTATATAATATTGATACCGCGCTTATATAGAGATATAGAATACTGTTATATAAATAAATATTACATACTTACTTTTTACAATCTATATACAGTCATAATCCTTTCTATATACGTGAGTTTGGAGGGCGCTGCGCATTCCAGGCCTCCACCCACTGTTCCTGCTTGATATTATTTGGTCTCTTTACCTGATGTTGAAAGTTTCTGATTCTGGCCATCTCCAGTTCTCCGCGATGCCGTCTATCTTTGATTATTTTTATGGTTCCCCCCATTATGATTAAAAATGCCCCTGCTATTATTATACCGCTGATCCACATCATCTGTTTCACGCTTATGATTTCCGCTTTTTCCTTGTTCGTTATTGTTGTTATCTGCATCCTTATTCTCTGATTACCGCTTGCCTTTTCCTTTATCCATTCCTCGTATTTCTCGCTTATTTCCTTCATGATCCCTTCCTTTGCCATCTTTTGTATTTTTTCCATCTCTTCCTCTGACACGTAATTATCCTTGATATTTTTCACTGGTCTTCTTGCGCTTTTCTTCCTCCTCTTTCTCATCGTTGCTTTTTCTTTTCTTCCCTCTTTTCCCAGGGTATCGTCGACATTCTCTCGCTGTATCTTTTCTCCAGATGCATACTGTGTATTCTTTTGGAGGTTGTTGCTGTGTTACATATTGTAGACAGTCTTCACCCGGTCCTAATCTTGAAATGCAGACTTTGTGTTCTTTTCTTGGCTGGAGTTGCGTTATCACTACCTCACCTCCTTTTTCCAGGTGTACCTCCTTCCCTTTGACTTTCGTTATTCTCTTTCCGTCTCGATTTCGGTATGCTTCTTGTATTCTTACTTCCGTTATCGGTTCTGTATCTTCATTTATTAACACTAGTCTCTGATATGCTCTCGACACACATCTTCCTAGTATGCACCTTTCTTTTAGATTCCATTCCTCCTTC
>CAUHTR010000111.1:0-203640 GCA_959609185.1 Schmidtea polychroa
GATCTGCCTGTACTCCTAATCCTGAACGATCAAATGTCTTACTATTCGTGGTTTCTATAAAATTGCCTAAACCTACTTCCTCTTCGACAGCAGTTCGTAACTATTCTAATATTCTCCTAACTCAATAATATATACTCAATAAAGTAAAAGTCCTACACTTTCTAACTCTAAATAGGGCCCTAAACTATCGCAATTGATTTTACCCCCTCTAACCGTTCATCTCCCTATCTATATTCCCTACCCCGATGGACTCAACTGGTGAAACATCTGCCGACTAACAGCACGTAGTGCCGCCCGTCCACAAACCTTCCCCCAGTCCAGACCATCGACACATAAATATCCAGAAAAACACAACCTAAATTATAATATTATTCAAAAAGGACAAAATAACATACGCCAAACATAAGAAGTAATTAAAAACAAATTCCGTTAAAAATTTTATTAATTCCTAAAATTGTTTAATAATAGGCATAACAACAACAAAATGAATAATACCATACCAATATTAACAATTAAATCCAATTTAAAATAACATTATCTAAATCACAAAATAAATTAACTAAATAACATTACCGAAAATTAATTTCAATTTAAAATAGCATTCAATTTAAAATAGCTTTATCTAAATAACAAAATAAATTAACTAAATAACATTAACTAAAATTAACCTCAATTTAAAATAACATTAGACCTAACAAAATTATATTACACAAAACAAAAATGTAATTTACCTCACCGCGATGGCATGGAATCGAAAATTGAGAGCATATGTTCATTGCCAGTAAATGAATTGTTGGGTAACCAGTTGAGCGTGACCGTTTTTTAAATGAAATTTCACTCAGTATTTATACTGATTGAATTATACGCCTCCGCATTCTCTGCTATTATATCCAATTAGAATGCGAGGCAATTCTGATTAATTTTTGCATGCATGCATGCATGTGTGTAATTGCTTATTTTTTAATTTAATTAATTTAATTAATCAAAATTCTAATTTTTATTAATTTTTAAGATTTATTTTTATAAATTCTATAATTTAAATAGTTTTTGCTAATTTTAATTTAGTTTTACAAGTTTTATAATTTAAATAAGTTATAGATTAATTTATAGATTATAGATTAATTTATAGATTAATTATAGATTAATTTAAATAAGTTATAAGTTACTTTAGTTTCATTAATTTAAACAATTTGGTTTTATAAGTTTTATAATTTAAATAATTTTGTTGGTTTTATTTTTAGTTTTCATTAACCAATTTAGTTTTATAAATTTTATGGTTTATCTAATTTTACTACTTTTATTCTACTTTTATTATTTTACCAGTTTACTAGATAATTCATTTTAAATTTTAAATTTATTTATTTAGAAATTTTTCATATTATTAATTAATTTATTACCCATTATTTTATTTATTATTATTTTATTTCTTAGTTGTTAGCTATTCCGAATGTGATGTTTCTCCTAATTGTGTTAGTGATTGCGACCTTTATTTTCGTTCCTTTATTTTATCACCCGGGTCTTATTTATCATCAATGTGTTATGTACTTTAATTTGTATTGATTGGTGTTTTAATTTAACTTGGTGCGATTTTTATGTTATGTATTTTTGATTCATTAAAACAAGCTCTCGATTCTCGGTTCCAGCCCAACAAATCACTCCGGGACCCATTAAAATTGCGTCCCGCAATTCTGTTAGACATATGAATTTCCCAGATCATAGTCTATTACATTTCCATTAACCCATAAACATACTATAACAGTTTAAGACATGTTAAAATTGAATTATCAGAAAAAGGTCTAAGCTAAAATTCAAGCAGTTGCCACATACAGTGACTGGTCATAATACACATACATACTTATACCGTGTCCAAACTCAAGTCAAGTCACATGCAACAGTTCTATTTCTGGATCAATTCTTCAGTTGGTTGTTTCTTCTCGTTTCTGGGTTCGGTTCTCAATCTTTCGGCTGGGTTTCGTAGGCATGTTTGATTCCTGTTGTTGATTTTCATAATTAGCTCGTAATACTTACTGAAGATCGTAGGATTCTCTCTATCGGGGTTTGACTGTTTTCCCATATTCTCTTTGGATTTTTAGGTTGGGATTCTGATTTTCTGGATCATTTGATGGTATATGACAGACCTTGCTCAAGGGTCTTCGGAACTTTTGTTTAACTGGGTGATTTGACACATTGATTTTTCTTTTGGTTTTTCTTGGTGGTTTTGTTTACGGTATTGTTCTTATTAAGGGATTTTCTTTCTTTAATGGGTAACTCGAATTATTTTCGATTTTGGTCTAAGTTCGCTTGATTTGATTAAGTTTCCAATGTCACTGGTTCTTTGACTTTCGTCTCATTTATCAGGATTTTTTACCGTTCTTTGTTTAGGGGTTCCAAATTAGGTATTACTTTTAGATATTCGTTTAACTCATTCTTTCCGGGTTTGCACTTTTATCTTTCTTCTGGATTTATATTCTTTCTTCTCATTTGGGCCTCTGTTCTCATTTACCACTGTGAGGGTTCAAATTTAGTATTTTCCCAACTGATTACTTGATCCATTTCTATTTTAATTACTTATACATCGATCTTTTGCTACATTATACATCAATTTTTACATATGTACACTTCCTATTTGCTATTTTCATCTACACTTCTTCTTTAATTTCCACTTCACTCTTTATTCCCTCAGTTTCCTTTACTTGGCCGTCATCATTTTGTGTCTGTTGCCATTTCTCTGCATTTCTCTTGCTTATTCATTATTTCGTTGATTCTTAATTCGGCTGACCTTGCTTCTTCGTTTAGTCTGAGTATCGTTGTTTTTTGTACTTCATATTTTTTTTTTTTTTTTTTTTGCTTTCGGCAACTTGTCTCCATATCATTATCAATTCATCCCGTCTCTTTTCTTCCATCACAAATTCTTTTATTATGTCACCTTGTTCTATACATTGTCTTCTCAATTCTTCGGATACGTTGAGTTTTGCATGTTTCTTCACTTCGACGTACGACTGTCGACTGTTGTTTTATTAACATTGGAGGTTGACAATTTCTACTATCTGACTGTTGAATTCTTTTCTCAGTGCGTATTTGCTTGGTCGGTTCTGCGGCACTTCTCAGTGATTGATTTTTCTCTGGATTTCACATTCGGACAGTTGGTAATTACGTGTCCTGTTCTTTTACATTCGTTTTTACATCTTTTTATACGACGACATTTCTTTTCGCAATGCCCCATTCTCTGACAATTCCAACCCATCATATTCAAAAAACGATTACACTCATTGTGTCCTCGCTGCTGGCCTTGGTTACAATACGGTTTTACTTTATTTCCGATATTTGGTTCAATCTCATTTTCATTTTTACCGTTCTTCTGTCACGATGTTTTCATTATTTTCACCATTTCGATTTTCATGGTCTTCGTTAGTCTTCGATTTGTGGCAATATCTTCTGTTGACTGATCTCATGCGATTCTCTTGGATTGCTGTAATATCAGCCTGATTGTCCATATTTTATAATTTCTCTGATTGTTCCCAATGATTCTGATATTTTGATGGTCCAATATTACATTTTCTATTCTTTCGATTGTTTCACTTTCCACTCTTGAGTCCAGAGTTCTTTGTAATTCCCGTTTGTTGCTCGGTACCACTTTCATCATATTGATTTGTATTACTTTTCTTTGTTGTCTTTCACACATTTCATCTATCTTTTCCCTCTGGCTGTCATTGGTGGTTAGTCTCATGATATCAACTCTCAGCAGTTCTTCCTTTCTCCTCCTCCAATACTCTTCTTCTCATTTTGCCTGAAGTTCTTTTCGTCTACTCCATCTTTCTTCTGCTTCTCGTGCCTTTGTGATCTGTAAGGTGTTTCATCCTTGTTCTTGTTTAGTTGGGTTGTTTTCAATTTGTGATCTGCTTCCAACGTATTGTAATACATTTATTCTTGGAGGTTGCTTTCTTTCTATTTCAGATTGATACTTGATTATGTTACTGCATGGTTTTGTAAGGATGGTTGTCTGATTTTGCATCTCAGCTAGCTTGTTCGCTCATATATCCATATTATCTCTCCATCTTTGGTTTCTTTCTTTAGTTAGGTTTCAGTGTTCTGCTTTTACATTATTTCCTCTTTCATGAAGTTCCACTGGTCTTTTTACACTTCTCAACTGACTGTTTCGAACTTCCTTTTACCACTCTCTTTTGAGGGTCGACTTTCCGTTTTTGAGATGTCGCTTTGATTTCTCCTTTTCACTCTCTTGCGTTTGCTTGGATTTGATTGTTCGTTTTCCTTTCTTTGCAGCTCTTATTTATTCTTCGTTTGACACACTTGGTTCTATTATCGATTGGCTTAATGATTTGGTGATGAATTCTGGTTGATTGTTGATACTTGGCTGTTATCTTGATTGATTGATTTACCTTACTAGAAAAATATCACTCCTCCTTACCGTTTATTATCTTTATAAATTATAATTTATATATAACATAATTACAATGTTTTTGTTTTGGTTTCCTTGGGCATCTCTTAATATTTGTTTCCTCGTTCCCTTAGTTTACACCTTTATTCTCATGTTCTACTTAATTTTCGCGATCCTTATTTATTTTAATTCGTGTTCCTTTCCCTCGTTTCTATGGTCTTCTTGGCTTTGAATGACTATCTTTTTCTGCTATCTCTATCTATTAACTGGTATTACCTCTTAGTTTTTTCTTCATTACCATGGTCCTTATTCTGTTCTCGGTTGTTTCCAGTTTTAATCATTTCTTGAGTTTACTATAGCGGTTACCCTTATATTTCCTCCTTTCATTAACTATTATTATCGTTGCTGTTTTTCCTGACTTAGTTCATTGTTCTACTTAACGGTTTCTCTCCTTAAGTTTGAAACTATATTCACAGTTGTACTTGTATTGCCTCTCATATGTACTTGACTCATTCCTTGTCATTTCTATACCTCATTCTTAACTAAAATTTCCATTATTCTCCTTATATTCTCATTCATTCTCTCTTACCCGATTATCTAATATCAATTCATTTCTTGTCATTTCTACTGAGATATCAAAATTTACCAATCTTATCATTCCTTAACTTGCCACTCTTTACCTTACAAATTTCTAACTCGTTCGTTTCTGCATTCAAAACAATCAACTGGAACAAAATTCTTATCCCATTGGCATCCGCTTTCCAGACTTATTAAAATTCTAATTTCTCCGTTTCTACTTTCGAAGCCTTAAAAATTATTATCTAGTCGGTTTATACCCTCGAAATTTTCAAATGGTGTACCATTCCTATATCGTGGGTTGTAATGAACCATAATCCCAAACTTTCGTCGATGTTAAATTATCTATGTGGGGTAGTAATAATTATCTATATGGTCGTATGAATTATCTATATTTATCAATTATAATATCGATGGGTCGTTGTTCATTGCTGCTAATTACCCCTCCTCATTTTCCTAGTATACTCTTGCGCAATTTCGCCATTTTACTTATCCTTTTATATCTAATTCACCTATTACCCTTTACTCGGTTCTACTCTGGAACCAAAAACAAATTCGTTTAACCGGTTTCAACCAAAAAAATTCTGTAGAACTTTGTCTATCTACCTGGGATCCCCTTTAATTAGTTAATTATTTTCCTCTTTTACCCATCATCTATTCACACTTATTCTTTATTTCCATTATCTCCTTAATTCATTTTCCTTTTCTGTTTCTCTTTCTCACTAAAAAATTTTATTATTACCTTCCACGAGCTCGTTTAATCCTCCCTAAATTCGAATTCTCGTATCTAAATTCAATTCGTTTCTAGCTAGCTTTAATATTCTATCTCACTGTTAGCTTAAATGTTATCTCATTGTAGCTTAAATGCTATCTCACTGGTTTTCTAGGCCTTTACGACTGGCTGGCACTTTTCAACAGCTCAATCTTCATTATCCTGACCGGCTGGACTATTCAACAACTCGGCCTTAATATCTCCGAACTGGCTGGACTTTTCACAGCTCAGTTTTAATTTCCCTGACCGGCTGGACTATTCAACAACTCGGCCTTACTATCTCTGAACTGGCTGGACTTTTCACAGCTCAGTTTTAATTTCCCTGACCGGCTGGACTATTCAACAACTCGGCCTTACTATCTCTGAACTGGCTGGACTTTTCACAGCTCAGTTTTAATTTCCCTGACCGGCTGGACTATTCAACAACTCGGCCTTACTATCTCTGAACTGGCTGGACTTTTCACAGCTCAGTTTTAATTTCCCTGACCGGCTGGACTATTCAACAACTCGGCCTTAATAATCCCTAACATGCATGTTTTATTCTCCATTTCTCTGTTTGTCCTAGGCTCACTATTTTTGTTGTCTTTACTTTAGTCACTGTGCACTTTCTAAACGTTTATCCCCCTGCATGCCTGTTTTTTACTGCTTTTACTGGTTTTCCCCACTCCCCTGACTCCGGATTCGCATCTATTATTCGCATCTATTATTCGTTTTCCTTTGACTATCTTTGTCCCCTATTATTCTGTCTAACAGTTATCTTATCAATTGAGTCTTTATGCTCTAATTGTTTCCTTTTACTCCGCTCTGTCTTTTTCCATTTACTTGGTCTTCATTTTTATTTCTCCTGCATGCTTCTTTTTACTACTCTTCCAGGTTTTCCCCACTCTCCTGACTTTGGATGCGAAACACTCGCACTGGTCGATTTCCGATCGTGTGGTGATCAGTCACACGCAGAGATGTTCCAGTATATGCGATGGGCCCTGTTCCACATCTTTCGTCAGGACAGTTGGTACTTTCCTGGGCCTTATCTGCACTACGCTGAGCGTAGCTCATAGGTTGTGGATTTCCTAAATCCTAACAAAAAAAATTTTTTTTTTTTTTCCTTATTCATTTGCTCTCAATTTTCGTAATACTTTATTCTCATTTTTACGCCGTGCTCTTAATCTACTTATCTCGATTACTCTTGTTCCTTCTTCATTATTCTAAATATGTCCACGTCTCTTGTCTGGTTAACGTTTTATTGCTATCTCTTTCACTCTCACCGCTTCGGTTGACTTGTTTCTCGTTAATATGCTCACTATTTCCTCAGGCAGATCCCTCTCGCATCACTCGTTAATATTTGTTTATCCATTTTATTCGTTACCCTTCTATTCGTTAATGGTTTATTTATTAAACATCCCTGCTCAATTTTGTAATTTATCACGCTTCCGTATTTGTATATTTTCCTTAGCTTTGATTTTTTATGTTACCTCTCACTGATTTCCCCCGTCATAATGTTTCTCATTTCGTATATTTTACGTTTTCAAAGTTTGTTCGTTGTTTTTCTGTTTATGGGCCTCTTTGTTCCACTCCTTATATTTTATGTTTTTAACTTATTTCCGCGTCTATTTGCTAATTTACTTTTGGCACGTAACTTTGGTTGTTCATTTATTTTCATTATCTCATTTAATTGTTTATCTATGTCTACATATACACGCATATACTTATACATATACCCTTATCCATAACCATATATTCATATACATATATCCACCTATATCCGGATATCTACATCTATACGCATTTCTCCCTAGCTGTTCCTGGAGTGGTTGATTTTATCATTCAAATTCCCACAATTGCAAATTTTTGTTTCGTAATAAAAGTAGACAGTCCGTTCGTTTTTCATTATAGTAACTTTTTGTTCCATCGTAAAAGTAGGCAGTATGTTCGTTTTCCATAACTAAAACTTTTGTTCAATGTTTCTAATTGGTCTCATTTTTGTTAGTGTCTCTTGTTATTTTAATTTTCCGTGTCATGATGTTAAGCTTTCACTTTTGTTCTATTATATTGTATCGCGTTTCATTTTATATTTGTTGTTTCTCGTAATTTTGATTTTTCATTCAAATGTCCTTGCCCTTGCTTTCTTTCTGTGAATTTGTTACTTGTTGTTTTCTGTTTGTTCATTTCGTTCTGTGTTTTCCTTGTCATTTTTATCGTGTTTATTTATTCACATTCTATTTTGTTATATGTGCGCTCTTCATTTTCTATCAATCATGTTTTTGTATAATTTTTCCTGATTGTTCCTATTATTGCTCATGTCCATTTTGACTTTCATATTGGTCTCCCGTTTGTTGTTATCTTAGTTTGTAGTTTGTTCTCATTTTCCTCCGCGTCTTCGCCAAATGTCGTCCCCGACATTCATTATTTGATTTATTTATTATCTTGTGTTCTCTCGGTTCTCAGTATTTTGTTCTCGTGTCCTCTCTATAATATTTGCCAAACGTCCATTTCTCTGATTGATTTTCCTTACTCTTAAATAAGCGTAGATTTTAATATTTTTTGATTTTTCGCATTATTTTATCTTTGTTTATGGTGATCGGTCCTCTACTTTTATTATATATCATTTTGGTTGGGGTGTATAGACCGATATATGCAATTATTTATATACGATTGGTCCTCTTTTTGGCACTCAGTTCTGCCATTACCGTTTCTTTTCAATGTTATGACCATGCTAATAGTTCGTTGTTTTTTCTCCTTTACGCAAAATACGGATACGGTGTTCTTCTGATCATTCCACCTCCCTCTCGGAATATTTTACTCATCATCTTATAACAATTTTTTATGAATACTATGCTGGATTCGTTTAACTATTTGTACTTCATCTTTAGCTCCCTGCATTTTCCTTTACCCGTTTCCTTTTTACGTCTGATATTATCCGTTACATTCTGACCATATCTTTCTCTCCTTGATTTCCTCAGGTATTCTTAGTAGTTCATTTCTTGCATTTGGCTTTATCATTAGAGTTGTTCTATTTCTCTTCACTTTAGTTCAATTTTCCCTCTCTGGTCCTTGATTATTCTCTCACGAACAAATTCGTTGTTCAAAATTTCAATTAGATTGTTCCCCCATGAGATTCCTTGCATGTTATTTGCGATAGCATGACGCTTTTCTGCTTCCATATTTCTCCCGTGGTGGTCTTGGGATTGATTTCAATTGTGATCCGTTTCATTCTATTAATTCACCTACATTGAGTCCTAATCTTCTATCTGAATTTTATTTCATTTTACTTCCCGAAGTTATATATTAATTATACCGCGCTGATATATATACATATATTTTTATATAATCACATACCTTTATATATTTCTTGTTCACACTATATATAGTCATAACCCTTTCTATGTATGTGGGTTCGCAATTCGTGATATTTTCCAGGTCTCTTCCCACTGTTCTCAGTTTAGTGTACTGTACTCTTTCATTTAGAGTATATTTCACCCGTCTGGTTCATTTACAGTATATTTCACCCGTCTGGTTCTAATTGTTTCTCATTCTCTATCGTTGACGTTGGATAATTTTTCATAGTTCGTTCCGGTTATTAATATGAGCATCGTACGTATACCTGTCTTGTATATTCATATTACTTTGGCTAACCTTGAGCTCCATGGTTTCTTTCGCTGGATCTTTTTCGTTGATATCCATCATGTTATTCTCGTATCTTGTATATTTACTTTCATTGATTTCTCTATATACTTTGTTATTCTCCCGAGTCGTTTTACATAAGTTTTAGAATTCATTTTCTACGTACTCTTGGTGTCTGTGATGTTCGCCTATTTTGCAAAGTTTTTCACTGCCTTTTAACTTAGTTCCCGTGCCTTTGTCACGGAGATTTTATTTCGATTTATTTTTGCTCCATTTTTATACTGTGATTTTATTTTTTAACAGTTATTCTCGATTGTCTTTGGTTCGGATTTATTTTTCGAGTTACCAGCAAGTTTTATCCCTTCATCTATCTTACAGACAAGTTTAGTTCTTGTTTTTGTTCTTTTACTTAACGCTTTTGTTCATTCTAGGTGTTGATGATATATAGTTATTATTTCTATTCGTGATGTTTCGATGTCTTTCCATGTCTTCACTTTCTTTTACTTTCAGTAGAATCTGTTGATTCGCTCTGTTTCGTCTGGTAAACTCATCTCTTTATCTATAATGTGGTTCGTCTCAAATTCATATTTGCAGAAGCTAAGACATGGTTATCATTTGCTTTATTTATCGTTTGGTACTTTGTTATCTGTCGAGTTTTATCGTATTTTTCATTTGGATGTTTATTCAATCGTTTTTATGGTTTGGTCTTTCCATTTTACCGATGCATTTAACATCCTTGGGTACTCTACCCTTGGGTTGGTATGTGTAGAAGGTATTACCTGTTTTATTAATTGGTTTAAATAGTCTTTATCATACACTGTATGTATCGACAACTCAATACCAGAATCATATTTAACTTGATTTGTCATAAACCCCCTAGCCCATACATTCTTATATATCATATGCATATAATCATTCATACCATTACCTATTCATTTATCAGTGCATTCTCAAAAAGTTCCCTTTCTAAAGCAGCTATCATTCCATCGGTTTATCCATTCACTAATTTAACAATGTAATAACAATTAATCATTTAATAATTCATTGACATAAATATTATCAAGAGCCTGCATAACCAATCCTCAACCAATTGCTAGCCCATCATTCAACCATTCAACCAAACAAGGACAAATTATCAAGGAGAAGACTTATTTATTTTCATAAAATTAGCTTATCTTACTTATCCTATTGTCAAACCTTGAATTTACTAAAATCCGGATGCAACGATATTCATACATTATTCTTTTGGTTCTGGGCGTATCCAATCATTTTTAGCAACGAACATTCCGTCTATCTTACAAAATAGAGTGATTTTGTCGAAACCAATTAATTACGATTTGCTACTCCATATGATTTATAATTTCCCAATAAATTCTTCAATGCACTGCTAGCAATTTCCTCGAAACAGACTATTAATTCCATACACACGATAATTGATTTTTGACTACTCCTAAAATTTATTTGCAAGCAATAGCCTGTAACACCATATCATCATTTTATAGGAGTCAATAATGTACAATTCGATTAAGATCCAATCACGAGCACTCGATGTATAGAAGCGTGTCAATCAAAATCATTGCCAAAATGCGCACCAACCGAAATATATTTGTAAAAACTTATAGTTGCAAGTGTCTTGTCTTACCAGTGTATCTACATAATCTTTGGATGTACGATTTCACCCGCCCTTTCGTCTTTACTATCATCATAATTTGTAAATAATTACACCGACCGGCAACCGATCACCATCGAATGGACACTGATGTGGGTTTTTATAATATAAACCTTAGCTTACCTATAATAAATGTGCGTGTGTCATAGCCAGATGTGGCACTGAATTAGCAATGTGGAATTAGATTGGCAATTATGTTATACCAAATAGGAAACAAAATCGATGTTAATAATATATATATTACAAACAAGTACGCACAAACACGGCTCGCGAGATACATGCAACAGGATATTGATTCAACAAGGACGTTTAATTAGCTAAAATTTCTCAATTTAAAATTAATTAATTTAAAAAAATGTACGAGGACGTCTGTAGCCTCATCAGAATCGACTATTTCATTTCGAGAAATTCATAGCCAAATGTGTAAGCTTTTCATTTAAACTTCAGACATTTTATAAAATCTATATGGAATGGCCATTGCTGACAACGAGAGAATCATCAAATCCATGGTGGATGGCCATGATTATCACGAATCAGGCCGCATTCTCGGCATCAAACGGAATACAATAATCGGCACCATAAATAAAATCTACTAACATTTTAGAATAGAAATTCCACTACAGTTGTTTAGGACACTTGTGATATTTTATTACAGACAAGGCAGACAAACATATAGAGTCAAGTCAATAGCACTAAGACGCATAAATCAACACCACTTATTCAACACACGAATTTATAATGGAATATTTCACGCATATATAAAAATTTTAAAATTACCACTATCCTGAGATTAATAACACCAGATAAAATTGATGGTTCTGACCAGTGGACATGATTTATTAATACATTGGTTATCCCATTACTGACTAACAATAATTATTTAAGTACATATAAATTTATATACCAGTACAAAATGCCATAGTAACATAATTAATAATCATTTTCATGCATGCAAATTTGACAATTTTCTGTTTTATTTTAACCAATTGAATCAAAAATAGAAAGTCATACATAATTTTATTAAAAACTGAATTTTAAAATACTTAAAAAACATACTTGATTTAATTAGTAAAGTCCATAAAATCAATAAAAAATATATATAACCATTCCAACTATACTGTACTGAAAAGTCGCTTTCTTGAAAATAAAGAAACAATCTACTGGAATAAATTTATGGTGTAACAGAAGCCGATACACCAACCGGCATTTGATTATCATTTGATCATATAAATAATCATATTAAAGATTCTTCCCTAAATTCTTGATATTTTAGATAAACTATGAAAAATTTAATGTATATTAGGATAAATAAATAAATATCTTACTTCTTTATTCATTATTTTTACAAAAACTCTTAAAATTAACTAAATCCAAAACAAAGCCTATTTGGCAAAGCTAAATGAATGTCTCATTTATGATAATTAAATGCGCTTTGGGGTAATGAGTACATTACCGAGATTACATACCTTCACTAACTACATCTAAATCCAGAATATCAGAAAGATAAACTGACTATCAACGCATTGATGGATTTGATGTGGGAAAAATTCAAATGGATATTCATTGATGGTTTTTCACGTAAGATTTGATAGTCGCTCAAAGTTCATTCGACAAAAACAACGAAACGAACCGAGAGAAATTACAATGAATCGAAGAACTAATCAAATTTCTAGTATCATTTTCAAAGTAAATGTTCGAATTATTATTCCAATTGATAGACATGTTAAAATCAATAAAAACATATTCCATTCTCGTTTTGTTAATCTCAAATAATTTCAATTTCATCTGAACATTACAGCAAAAATCTAAATCTAAAAGAAATGAAATCTAAAATCGAAAAATAAATAACTGTAACACATCTCGTTTCTGATTGGCTGATTTTCATGAACGTAGAAAACTAATACATAATAATGCACACGCATTGTACAGAACACGCATGCAAACATGCCATGCCATACCGCCGGCACACACACCAACCGACACCGTTCACTCAACCATGAAAAAAAAACACTTTGAACGCGGCACCTGCACCAACCATTCCTCAACTCACCCTTATCATTAATACACTGCGGTAGTGCTCAAATGCGCGTCTGAACACGCCCCTGAATCAAACCGCGCGTTGCGCATCACTGCGTTTCCTCGTTGAAACCAGTTCAGACGGGTAAAGTTTCCATGCTACCGCTGATGCGAAAAACGTGTTGCTAATGTTGATTGATTGTTCTAAAATATGATCTATCATGATTAAATAGAATGTATTGAAAATTTTCCATTCGCACTATATGTAGTTATGATTTTTGAACTTCTGCTTTGAGGTAAAATTCTCCATAATAATAAGTCAATTGTTGATGATGGCCTTTAGATTATATGGTAGTTATCGGATAAATATTTATAGGAATAAGTTGGAATGTAGCTGACAGTGTCACTTATTTTGTACTAATGAGATAACATATAATCATTACAGATTGCATTCAAGCCAGTCAGCCCATGGTGAGCCTATGATGATACTATTGTTGACAGGGCGAATGTTCTAAGGATCGAATTCACATTTTTATAAGCATTTGTTAATTTTAATAACGTTTAAATATGTTTTTATCATCGCATATATATTTATATAATGATCAACTATTAATTCTATCGACAATTGCAATTATAAATTTTATTTTATTTCTATTAATTATTTCATTAATTGCTCTTTCATATATAACAGAAATTTGTTCACAGAAGCATACACACAGATCTTTATGTTTACATACATTCCTTTTAGACTTAATTTTTTATATAATTTTTTCTTTTTAATCCCGGCTGAGCCCCCAAAAATCATGTTGGTTACTTAGGGGTGTGTCATTTTGTATTTTAAATACGTCAGGGGTAATTTAGATATCCGCTCGACTCTTTCCTAAGCACCTCCATGACTATTGCACCTTAAACCATTTGTGTACCCATGGCGGCGACCATGTTGGTAATGTACACAAAGGCGAAAAAAAACAATGAGCAGGTGAGCTCTATTGCTAAAACTACTCCCCATTGTATTTTCCTTTCGGGTTCTAGACGGCCGATAGAAGGTCTTACGTCATTATTCACTATGTATGCTGTTTTTAGATCATTTGTGGTCCTCATTTAAGGGTATTTCCAACTGTTTCCTTGAAAAACTTTTCGCAGGGATCCGCCCTTATTGTCCATCTAATAATTATTGTTATATACTCCCTATAATATCCAAATTATCCCTCAAAAAATTTGAGCAGGGATTGGCCCTTATTCACAAGTTAATAAACATGTTTCCACACTTCTCGTGAAAATTTGAGCAGGGATCTGCCTGTACTCCTAATCCTGAACGATCAAATGTCTTACTATTCGTGGTTTCTATAAAATTGCCTAAACCTACTTCCTCTTCGACAGCAGTTCGTAACTATTCTAATATTTCTCCTAACTCAATAATATATACTCAATAAAGTAAAAGTCCTACACTTTCTAACTCTAAATAGGGCCCTAAACTATCGCAATTGATTTTACCCCCTCTAACCGTTCATCTCCCTATCTATATTCCCTACCCCGATGGACTCAACTGGTGAAACATCTGCCGACTAACAGCACGTAGTGCCGCCCGTCCACAAACCTTCCCCCAGTCCAGACCATCGACACATAAATATCCAGAAAAACACAACCTAAATTATAATATTATTCAAAAAGGACAAAATAACATACGCCAAACATAAGAAGTAATTAAAAACAAATTCCGTTAAAAATTTTATTAATTCCTAAAATTGTTTAATAATAGGCATAACAACAACAAAATGAATAATACCATACCAATATTAACAATTAAATCCAATTTAAAATAACATTATCTAAATCACAAAATAAATTAACTAAATAACATTACCGAAAATTAATTTCAATTTAAAATAGCATTCAATTTAAAATAGCTTTATCTAAATAACAAAATAAATTAACTAAATAACATTAACTAAAATTAACCTCAATTTAAAATAACATTAGACCTAACAAAATTATATTACACAAAACAAAAATGTAATTTACCTCACCGCGATGGCATGGAATCGAAAATTGAGAGCATATGTTCATTGCCAGTAAATGAATTGTTGGGTAACCAGTTGAGCGTGACCGTTTTTTAAATGAAATTTCACTCAGTATTTATACTGATTGAATTATACGCCTCCGCATTCTCTGCTATTATATCCAATTAGAATGCGAGGCAATTCTGATTAATTTTTGCATGCATGCATGCATGTGTGTAATTGCTTATTTTTAATTTAATTAATTTAATTAATCAAAATTCTAATTTTTATTAATTTTTAAGATTTATTTTTATAAATTCTATAATTTAAATAGTTTTTGCTAATTTTAATTTAGTTTTACAAGTTTTATAATTTAAATAAGTTATAGATTAATTTATAGATTATAGATTAATTTATAGATTAATTATAGATTAATTTAAATAAGTTATAAGTTACTTTAGTTTCATTAATTTAAACAATTTGGTTTTATAAGTTTATAATTTAAATAATTTTGTTGGTTTTATTTTTAGTTTTCATTAACCAATTTAGTTTTATAAATTTTATGGTTTATCTAATTTTACTACTTTTATTCTACTTTTTATTATTTTACCAGTTTACTAGATAATTCATTTTAAATTTTAAATTTATTTATTTAGAAATTTTTCATATTATTAATTAATTTATTACCCATTATTTTATTTATTATTATTTTATTTCTTAGTTGTTAGCTATTCCGAATGTGATGTTTCTCCTAATTGTGTTAGTGATTGCGACCTTTATTTTCGTTCCTTTATTTTATCACCCGGGTCTTATTTATCATCAATGTGTTATGTACTTTAATTTGTATTGATTGGTGTTTTAATTTAACTTGGTGCGATTTTTATGTTATGTATTTTTGATTCATTAAAACAAGCTCTCGATTCTCGGTTCCAGCCCAACAATAGTATGGTTAATAATATGGTTAATATAGTATAAATGTAAAATATAAGAGTTTTGATTTGATACAGCATGAATGTGTTATTTCTATTGGCAATTATTATTATAAGCGTGTGGTCACACAATACAACAATAACAGTGAAGTCTTCAAATAAATCAATATGTGTTTGTCCAAATACCGCCAAGTTGATGGAAATTTTAACTATTATTGATAGACCAAACTGGTTAAAAGCTCCAGGAAAAGATTATCTGAAAGAATGGAGAATTTAGAAAACAGCCATGATTTATCATTTAATATATCCAATCGATAAAACTTAAATTACATGATCATCTTGATGATTTCAAAAAATCAATTGTTGAAAATAAAAAGAATATTAAAATTATTGATAAGAAATATGATGATTTGTTAAGAAAGATTGAATTAATAATATTCGAAATTCGAACAATGAAAGGATCGATAGAAAATCTGAAAACCAATTCAACGTTACCGATTCCAAACAATATTGCCGCAAATATCAGCACATCAATATTTAGAATGCCATTGTTAATTTTAAATTATTTTATGGTTTAATAGATGTATTAATATGTTTTTATAATTATTATTATTATTATTCTGTAGCGACATGTAGCCTTGTGACCAATACCGATAAGGGGACAAAATGTCTTGTCGGAAAAACTCTGACTATATATAATAAAATTATATATAATAGTAATAAAACTATACTAACTCCCACGCGCGTAATAGCTATTTGAATATAATATTTTTTTACCCCTTGAATATTGAGGACTCACCATACGCCTTCGAGGGTATTACTATTGGATAGAGCTCTTCAAGACCTGTCGAATGATACCCATAAAGATTAGTCATAAAAATTTTAAAAATTTTTAGGGGGTATGTGTTTTTTATATATACCCTCCCCAATAATGTCTTTGTTTAACGATGAGTTATGCTTTGAAAATTTTTCATAGTGCAGATGAACTCTAAAGATGTAATATCTGAAGTTATATTTCATTATTTCTGTTAGTTGAATATGTGAGTAGTGTACTAGTCTTTTAAGATTTGCATGTAACAATCATGTTACATAATGTTGTTATTTAGTTGATATTATAATTTTGTGTCATTTATGTGATTTTCTATTTTTGATTTGTTAAATTGGAACTGTAATTTAAATTTACAATTTAACAAATAAAAAAATAGAATGACACAAATTTATAGTGAGAATCAGTGCAGCAAAATAGTACAAAATAGTACTGTGAAGCACCATATGAGAAACAGTTAAGCAAAGTAGTGATTAGAAAATTCAAAAAAGAATTAACATAGGAGAAACACCATTCTGTTGTAATTATTAAACGAATGTTGATTAACCTTTTTTATCAACATTCGACATTCGTTAATCTTTCCATTTGTAATGCAAATATAAAGTGCATATTTATATTAAACTAAGATTAAAAGTGACAGTAAACTAATTTTGATTTGCATCATTATTTTATATTTCCATCTATTTGAAACAGACTATTGCGATGTTAAACAAAAAAAGAAAAAAGCTAAGTGGAAATTAATACAAGAAACGCAGAGAAGTTCACACAAAAGATACCGCTAGTTCTGCTACTATCAGCCATTTATTAATTCCACTTCATAACAATAAAACAGTTGTTGGCCTATCTGATTTGGTACATCGTGGCGATGCAGTTTATTTATCTCCTTATGCTCATAATGATGACTTTCTGTCAGATTATCTGCCAACTGGGGCTGAGACCGCTGAGCTAAGTAATCAAGATCAGTCGAATGATATGATTCAAGTTGTCGATATCCATGATATGAATGTTCCCGAATGTAAACGGACCATTCCCATCGGTTGACAGGCGTCTTTTAAATAGCACACACGAATCAAGGTCAATGACTACAAAGTGGTTTTTCAAAAAAATTCAAAACAATGAAAATATTTTACGATCATGAATGATGTTTTCTGCTTCAAGAAATGCATTGTATTGTGCTTGTTGTGTCTTTTTAATTCTGATGATAGTTCATTTGGAAGCTTTGGAGGATTTTCAGTTTGGATAAAGCTGAGCCCAAAAGTCGTTGATCATGAAACAAGCCCAGTTCACCTGGCGGATTTTGACAGTTGGAAATATATGGCAGTACGCCTTGAAGCATGCTTAACGATTGATTGTGGACTTCAACTGAAAATTGCTAAGAATGCTGCCAAATGGAGAGATATTTTAAAACGAATTTTGGATAGGATTTTGTTTTTATCGAAACAAAACCTCCCACTTAGAGGACATCGCTAGAAATTATCAGAAGAATCTGTTGTAAGAGAACAAATCACAACCAGACTCAACAGTAGGATGATGAAATGACTGGGAGAAATTTTGTGCTGTATATGATAAATGCTGTGTTACCAGAGAATATACTAGTGTTAGAAGATGGACGAACACTGAAAATTTTAAAACTTAAACGTTTCATAATAGAAACAAATAAATACAGAATAAATATATATGTGGACAATATTCAATAATATTTATGCGATTAATGAGATAATATATTGGTGAGCACAATAAGGGCTGTAAGATTAAAATAGGTATGTCTGATTTTAAAATTTTATTAAAAAATTTCGATAATTATTGGGAACGTGTGATTTGTGAGGCGTTGTTGATAAAATCATTGAATCCGAAAATTAATGTGCAGAATGCAGTAAATACTTGTGTTTTGAGTGTTTTTAAATAAGTTTTTAAATAAGTTTTTAAATAGGTTTTATTTATATTGTATGTATTGATTGTTGTATTAAATTAAATAATTAATAAAAAAATTTTAAGTTATTAAATTAAATTTTAAATGCTAAAATTTTAAAAAAATAATATATTAATTTAAGTATAATTTTTTAAAAATAATTAAATGTTTTTATAAAATAGAAAAAAAAATTTTATATATAATTAATAAATTTGTTTAAAATCCTTAATTTAATTAGTTATTATATTCCACCTGATGATGACAGGAAAACTGTCGAAATATTTGGTGAAAAGAATGTTTGATTGGCGTTATCTTATAATTAAATCATTGCCATGTATGTTTAACTATTTATTATTGAGATAAACATTATTATATTGCAAGGGTGGGCACGCATGAGTTCAATGAGAGACATTTTCCGAAAATTTATTTTTTAAAGAGCCACCATAGTGAACTACATATTTTTTTTTATTTCATTAATTTGATTAAAAAAGACTTAAACGCTATTAAAAACAATTATTTCAAAATTTAAGTAACAAACATAAAATATAATAAAAATCCATTAATAAAAAGTAATAAAATTTCTTGAATTAACGAAGACTTTTGGTCAAATCTTTGAAATTTGGTGTATACTTTGTTAAAGCTGTTCGCAGCAATTCTGTAAGATGCTGATTGGTCAACTGTGAACGATATTTCGATTTCACGAACTTCATTGTGGAGTACAAAGATTCACAACAATATGTTGTACCAAAAATTGAAATTAGACGGCAAGCAGCTTGTTTTAAGTGTGGATATTTTGCCTCTGGTACGAGTTTCCAAAATTCAATTATAGAAGTAACTTTATGGTGCATTTGCAAAGCCTGGTCCTCTTTCATATCTAATAACTCCAATTCCCCAACCGCTTTTTTAACAAGTATTACTTCAGAAATTGGAAATCCATCTTCAATAAGCCGCAGTTTACTCAACGAAGAGCCGCATTTGCCCACCGTTGTTATATTGTGATAATAACTTATATTTGATTATTAACAATTTGGATGTGATTAATCAACTTATTTATTTATGTTATTAAGCTGTAATTATATATTTTATTTTTATTGATTTATTGGTTCTTGGTGATATCTTATATTAAAAAATAAACCTTTATTTAAAGTTATGAATATATTCATATTTTAATTTTTTGAGCGTTATTATTATTATTGTCATTATTACACATTTGCACAATTCGACAAAGAAATACATGCCAATGAACGAATTGAAAAGAGAGAGTTGATTTGTCTGTTACTTTTTTCTTTAATGACCAACAGTAAAGGGCAAATTCCTGCTAAATGAAATCAATGTGCTTTATTTGTTATTCTTCTGCACTGGGTGCAGGATTGTTTATTTTGTTTTTTATTGCAATAAGTCCACATTATTTTTAAAACAGAAATTTCATTTTAATAAAACAGAGTGTACTGACATTCGAAATGGAGTGTCAACAGAGATTTCTTATATAAGTAGACTGATTTCTCAGTCAAATCACCCAAAAAATAAAAGCTTCTAAGAAGAATTGCAAATTCAGAAATTGATATTGCAATATGTAATTTAGAGCATACCTATTTACACATCCGAGCTCAGGAAGCTGCAAGCATTCACATACACAAGAATATATATATATATATATATATATATATATATATATATATATATATATATATATATATATATATATATACGCACAGGGGCGCTCCAAGCGGGTGTGCAACGCGTGCGTTGCACGCAGGCGGCCGTTTGAAAGGGCGGCATATTTAAAATAAAAACCATTTGCAAAAAAAATTTCATTTTCTAAATTAAAAAAAATTACGACTATTTTGTCATTGAACACATCCATTGTGTGTGTGGTGTCATTGAACGCACTCCAGCTTAATTTTCATATATCTCTCATTGTCTTGTCAAAGTCATTTAGTGTTTTAATTTTTGAATCAAATCAACATTTCAAGTTTTAAAATTTGTAAAAATCAATAAGAAATTTTTATGTAAAAAATATTAGAGATATACATTACAATTTTTTATATTAGAAAGCAGGATTATATTATAGAATTTGTTAAGTATAAATCAATGTTTTCTATATTTTTGTTGACCAATATCGTTGTGATGTACGTTAGATATTTATTATTTGTATGATTTGCACCATTAGATATGCCCGGAAGAAAAATTTAACGTTTATTTTTTATTCTAATTAAAATGTTATTTTTATGTTGGATTATAGAAATTTTTTTAAAGAAAGGATGGGGAGCGGCAGGAAATTATTTTGCACGCAGGCGGCCTAACTGCTCGGCGCACCTCTGTATACGCATATAAATATATACACAAATTGAAGCAATTTTATATTTCTAATTTGTAATTATGATAATATAAAGTTATTGAACCAGTGTTTGTGTTCTTATTTATATAGGAACAGTTGTGTTCCCTCAGGATAATCTATAATTTAAATATGTTTCAGCATTAGAAAGCGTGAGATCGAGTCTTCTATACCTTCAATTAATATATATATATATATATATAAATCCAATCGTTACGACAGGAGGATGCTAAATAAACAGCGCAGGGATTGCGGAGTAGCGACCAAGCTTACTTGTACTATTTTATAGTGTAAAATATCATTTAGCTTATTTTGATCTTTGTTCGTCCATAAATAATTTATTAAAATAAATACCTTCTACGGTGATACTCAAGCTCACTCGAATGCTCGGCGAAGTGTACAAAGATACTATCAGTTTTCGCGAGTATCCACCCATCCGACACAGTTTCAACCGGTGTCGAATGGCATAGCAAACCATTGTATTTGGGTTGCATTAGCGACTGGGTAAGATGTAGATGTTGAGTTTGTAACTACGGTTGCTTTATTAACGTATTCAAGCAGAACCTCATTTCTCATATATGAAAGAATTATTTAGTAGTTTCATGAAAATTGACACAGAAAAATAGATTTTCAACGAAAATGATTTTTCAAATTTTTACTCTTTAATTACACATTAATATTAAATTTCACAGATTTCTCATTCTAAAAATGACCAACAACCTCTGCGTGGATCAAATTTTATTAAAAAAAATAATGTTATGTAATAATTATATAGTATAAAAAATATTTGATGGAGTTCTTATAATCAAATTCATTAGCCAAATTAACTCATATCATAACAATTAATTAACTCATCCAAGATTTATTATTAAACTAAGATTAACGATTTGATTTTGCAACTCTTTCAAGCTCATCTTTCTTCTTAATGGCATAAGAATTTGAACTTCCCTTTGATGCATTAATTAATTCATCACTGAGACATTCAGCAATAGTTTTGGTGTTTCTGAATGAAGCTTCTCTTGCACCAGTACAGAGCAGAGAAATAGCTTTGTTAACTCGCCTCAGAGGTGATACATCAACAGCTTGTCTCTTTACAGCCCCACCACGACCAATTCTTGTAGAATCTTCACGAGCGCCACTGTTTGAAATGGCATTCACCATGGTTTGTATTGGATTCTACATAAATTTAGATTTAACAAGTAACATTATAATTATTAACTTTAAATATATATATAAATATCTGTTGTCGTGTATTATTCATATATTTCATACGAACGAGACAGTTTCATCATAACTTAGTAAATAAATAATTTTTTAAATACATACTTCACCAGTCGTCAAATGAATTAATTCAAAGGCGTGTTTTATAATATTATTTGCTTTAATCTTTTTTCCATTATTTCTACCATGCATCATTAAGGAACATGCGAATCTTTCAACAATTGGACATTGCGCCTTTCTAAATCGTTTAGTTTGATAACGACCAGCAGAATGAGGAATTATTTTCGCATACTTCCCACTATAATTAATGTAATCCTAAGATATTAGTAAAATATAATAAATAATAGAAATGAATTACAGTTAATGATAGATCGGTAGTGTGAACATCATCAGTGCTCCATTTATTGAAAAGCTTAAAGTCAGATGTATCCATAGTTCAACTACAATATATATGAAAAAAAATTCTACAATGCAAACAGTATATTTAAACAATTTTTATTATTTACTGTGTACATCAACAAGAGAATTGTTTTTTTAAGAACAGATGAAAAAGTTTATGTAATAAAGTTTTTAAGATTGGTATTGATAATTTCTTTAAATTTCTTAAATGATTTTTTTTTTAATTAGAAACGTAAAAATATAAATTTAACATGACTTAATCTTAAAAACGATAAAATTTAATTTTGACGTGTTATCTCAAGCTAAAATGACCATTAATAAATAACTTTAAAGGTTATACATATATCAAAATGTTTTATATATTTATTTGTTACTGGATTTATATAATTTTTTTAAAAATTATTAAAAATCATTTTAAGGATATTTTAGTATGCCTCAAACCATATAAAGATAAATTTTATTCTTTAATTTAAACAAGAAAAGTCATATTTTAAAATTATTTAAATTTTGAGATAAAAAAAGATTTTAATAATAGTTATAACTAAATTTTACACTAAGCTATTACAGTATCTCAAGAAAAATGAGGCATTTTAGAATTTTATTATTGAAAGAAATATCAAATTTTGATTTTCTCTTAGAGGGATTTTATAAAAATTTAAATTAATTTAATTGAATATTTTATTTAATTGAAAAACAAAAATAACTAAAAACTGATAAAATCATGAAAAGATTTCCACTAAAGTAACCGAGCATACTGCTAAAAGAATAGATAGACATCCTGGTTATCTTGTTCTGCTGCGTACCACTTTAGCTACAAATGGATTTCTGTGTACTATTTGCTATTAAAAGTCATCGTAATTTTAAATTATTTAAATAATTAACACAAAATTAAATTAATTTAAAGAATACATCTAATGTAAAATGCTTAAATTATATTCATTTTCACTTTATTTAAGATGATTCTCATAGTAAAACATTAATGCATTAAATGAGAGTAAATCTCTATATGATATATGTCAAAATACTAAATGTTTTTTCGGAGTTTTGAATCAAAACAAATGTCATATACCTCATATGAGGAAGTTAAAAGATTCTTAAAGATTAATTAGAAATTTGGTAAAAATTTTAAAAATATTTTTATTGAAGAATATTTTAAAAAGAAGAAATTTATCAATTTTAAAAAATATTTTTATCAAAGAAATATTTTTAGAAAATCTGAAATTTGTTTAAATAACAAAAATAAGAACAGACAAGTTTTTTGAGATATCTTTTATTAAATAAAATTTTATGGAATTATTTAGTGATTTAAAAACGGATGAGAATCCAAATACCTCACATCATTGGTATAATCATATTATAAGATTTTTTAAAATAAACAAGATGTTTTAAAAATTGAAATATTGAGTCAACATGGGCACATGCGAAGAGAAAATTGAGGAATCAATATGGATCGCGAGAAGTTTATCTGACCGGATATCTGTGCGAGTTTTTGTTTACGAGGATGTGTCCCAATTTTTAAATGTTTAATGAACTGATAATTCTGTTTGGGAAGAATTGGGAAGAAATCGTGTTAATGTAAATATATGATTTTGTCTTTCAATCCTTTTGTTTCTAACCAATATGTTCTTATTTTAAATACCAAGTATGTAAAACATAATTGTATTTAAAATAAACATGGGTATAATAAATCATAAATTTCAATTTTTAAAACATTTTAAAGTAGAAATATATCACATTTTTTATTTAATCTCAGAATATTTCAAACTTTCGGCTATCAGATCCTACTGTTAAAATAAAAAAAACATTTCGCGACCCACCTACCTAGTAAAGAAAAGGTTGAGGGGCAAATAAAAATACTCATTCACTTCCTTCTGTTTTTTTATTTAATATGCGCAATTTAGCAATTGAAAATTATTAAAACAAACTCAAAGTAACCGAGTAAAAATAGTAGCCTATACTCGAATATCCAAAATCTCCATTGCTCATATCTTAGTGTGAATATTTGGAAAAAATTTCTCTGCTCTATTTTGAGGACCTCTGGTATAAATATTTTGAGTATATTTATTTAAAAAAATGTTAAATCCATCAAAAAAAATTCGCTTGGTCATTCTATAATCATCAGAAAACGCAACTAATTAAATATTATTATATAATTACAATACTGCAAATTTAATTCGAATATTTAATTCTCATTTTAAAATAAATCATAACGGTAATGGAATAATTCAAATTTCATATTTATATATTTATACATAAAAGCATTATTTAATATTCACTTTTATTGAGCCAAATCAGAAGATATTCATGATTTGTTTTATTAAGACAATAACACATACCACATTTTCACGTCAATACCGAACTTACGGATATACGGCGAGTATAGACACTTGGTGACAGAATATACAGCCACAAAGTTTGAATTAAAATTAATTCATCAACACCAAATAATTCAAAGTAAGATAAAACATTAAGAAAATAACTAGAAAAAATGAAATAAATTTAATTAAAATTACCGCCTTAAGTGCAATTGACATTTGTAAAATTAAATTAGAAAATTTGGATTAAAATTCTAGAAATTCAGTATTAAATTAACACATTGACGGACAGATGGAAAATTATATATGGCTATATGACGGCTATAGACGCAAGTGTCCGTCAACGTGTTAATAATTCGTATTTAAAAATTTGGATGCAATTCAGTTTTTTCAAAATTTAGATCAAGCAGCTGAATGACTCTCAAGAAACAAAATTTGGTCATTTGATAAAGCATATGACACCAGAGATGGACGCAAAGAGTTGTACCGTTGTAATCTTCTCAGGAAAAGAGGACCACAATGTAGTCAAGTCATGAAACTTCAATACAATAGTGACAATCATGGTGTTGTCCACTTTGAAACCACCTGGAATCGCAATCTGATTGCGGCAATCATGACGAAATCTTAGAAAATCAAACCAAAATTTGAAAAAATTTTTCAGTCCTTATTTGTGGCACCAGTGACATGGATAAAGTGTTTCATCCATTTGGAATTTCAGTGTGCATGAATGAAAGAAAAGAAGATTTTCAATTCATGTTTGAAATCCTGCAAGTATGACTTGAAGCAACTTACCAATCAATTTTTCCAAATTCTTGGTCACTTAGGGGTGTGTCATTTTATTTTTAAATGGATTAGGGGTAATTATAGATGTTAAATCGACTCCCTCCCAAACGCCTTCATGACTATTGTACTTAGACCATCTGTGTACCCATGGCGACGACCATGTTGGTACTGTACACAATGGTTGAAAATCAATGAGCAGGTGAGCTCTTGCTAAAACTACTCCCCATTTTATTTTCCTTTCGGGTTCTGAACTGCCAATAGAATTATTCATTATCTATTTCTTTCTTAGATTTTTGTTGTTGATTCACTTAATTAAGGTCCTCCTCGCTAGATGTTTTCTAATGTTATCTTCGGAATTTTTGCCTAGGGATCCGCCTTTATTTTTCTATTAAAAATGTTACTATGTATTTTCCATAAGATTTATGAGTATTCAACTTATTCTTCCTATCTTTTTGAGCAGTGATCGACCTTTGTTTTCAAGTTATTAAATGCGGTGCCATACTTCGCATAAGATTTGAGGTGTGATCTGCCTGTATATTTAATTCAACCCTATTTGACATCCTAACCATTCGTAAATTCTATAAGCTTACCCAAACTGAACCTTATCTACCTACAACCGATCCTAGCTACTCTGTCACTACTCCTAACTCAATAATATTCATAAAAATAAAGGTGACAGAGCCGTCCTATGCTATCTATATTTAAAACCAGGCTCAAAACTGTCCAAAACGACTTTATGTCCTCCTCTCGACCTATCTCTCACTATACCCTATCGGAATATGTGCCAAACTGATCAGCATCTGCTGTTCATAGTCACAAACGTATTCCAATCTGGGGGCATCAATAAATCAGAAAAATATTCATAAAATCAAATTAAATAACATTCATGTAAACTAAGAATTACTAGAAATTCACTTCGAAATAAATGTTAAAAAGGAACCAAAGAAAATTAAGATAACAAGCAAGAAATTAACCNAAAAAATTAATAAATGTTTAATTGTTAATATTGTGTTTTTCATTTATTTATATACCTAATACTAATAAGCACTTGTGCTACAATACTACACAATGTAAATAAAATTATGGCGATAGTTATTATATAGGGTTGATCACATGATCTTTTTCTAATAGGATTTTTAATTGAATGACCTTTCAATACCGAAAGGGATGTCGTACAAAAAAATGGTGACACATCATAATATATATTATATAAGGTCAAAATATATTGATAATCGCCAATCGACAATCGGTACAAAGTATTTCAAGTGTCCAAAGCTTAAAAAATGAGGTGTTTTTTCACTTACTTAAAATAAATTTCCTGCTGACAAAGATGTTTTTGAGCACATTTTAAAATTTTTTTGAGCACAAATTCAATAATTCTATTAACACAGTTAATAAAAATGTGGGCACACTTTTAATTGTTTTATGGGCACAGTTAGTTTATCCTCCCTATTAATAAATTTATGTGCACCGTTAATAACTACCCTTTTTTTATAATTCAATATTTGTGACTTGAATTCCAATATTTTCAAACAGATGTGACTCAATCATACATACAAAATTTAGCAAACTAATTTTTTAAAATAACATTTTCATAAAAATGGTTATTTTAAAATTTAAAATTGAATTTTCGGTAATCGATTTATTTTTAAATTTTTTAATTATTCAATATTTAAATTCTTATAACCACCACAAAGAAAGATTGAAGATGAAAATCAGAAGACGCAAATAAATTGGTTCCTCGCATCTGAGAATATCACTCTGGTATCATTTATTCAATCATTTAGACAATTCTATATAAATAATCTAAAAGTAAATATCAAATATAAATATAATTTAATAAAATTACTAAAAATAAATATCACTACATTTAGAATTTTATAAATAGTATTTTTGTGGTTAATTTGCGACTAAAAAATAGAAAAATGAAAAATAAATGCAAATGTCTTGTGTGGCGAAATCAGAATATTTTGACACTTTTGTTTATCATATTTTTTTTGTGAGTAACGAACAAAAATCATTGAAATATTCTTCTAAATTTTCATATCTGTGTTTCTTTGTAACCGGGGATTCTGAAAATTAGACTATGGAGTCGTCCATAAAGTATATCACACTCCAGGGGGTGTCAGAAAATATGACGGTTTGTGACAGGGATGAGGGGGTTTCAGGTTATGTGTGACGTGACACATTTACTGTTTTAAATTTAATTTCTAATTTTTTAAAATTTTTTGTAGAAATTAATAGCTTTAAAAATAATTTTCAAAAATTTTGTGTCAAAATAGCATTAAATACGTATCTAATGAATGTGTTGTTCACGATTCCTCTAGCTAGGAGCGCTAGCGTGCTGTTGCGAAGCCTTGTTTTATGTATAGCTTTACTTTGGTCATGCCGGAAGTATTATTATTATTTCTATATTGTCCGCTGCATAATAATGTCACTGAGCGAAAAATTCGGAATTATATTTTTAAATATAATAGGACACACGTCACTAATCGGAGAGTAGTAGGATATGTGACCTCCAGGACATGTCGCCTCTAGAACAGTGATACACCACCCCCACCATTTTAATTTCCCAAGGTCAAATTTTAAACAAATACCATGACTCATTGTAGGTCATTGAAGCAAATATCACGACTCGCCGGATGACTCATTCAAGGACGTATGACACATTCAAGGGTATTGAAACAAAGACCTATAACTCATCGGACGACTCATTCAAAGTCATATTTTAAGGTCAATCAAAAGACACCTTAACAAATATTTTAAAGTTATGTGTTACAGTAGTATTGGTTATTATTGTTTCGTAAATAAATGTTTTAATTTGTTTTTATAAAATTTATTGTTCTATTGTAATACTTTTTTATTAAAACACATTATTAATTCATTTTGTTTTATTATTATGATTATTATTAATATTATTATTTTGTAGTAATTTTTGAAATAGTGTTATATATATGTGCTCCATGACTCATCGTTTCTTTGTTATTTTTTAAACTACCCCCTAGAAAAAATTTGTTTTAATTTGCGATGAATCATCAAGGCCGCATGACCCATTGATGACTCATCAAGGTCATTATATTTTTAGTAACAAAGACAAATTTTAGTAACATTTGTTATCCGATCAGTGATCCAATGACTTATCATCTATTTTTTGATCCGATCGCTTATCCGATGACTTGTCATTTATTTTTAGAACAAAGCCAATGACTCATCGATGACTCATCTTTTTTAGTAACAAAGACATTTAAACAATGAGTCATCGATGAGTAGTAAGTAATTGAACAGCGAATAATTTCTAGTCAACAAATGCCGAATTACGAACAATACTACAGGATTCTGAAGCCGGCCCATCCTCGGCGAGTCGGTATCGAGACGTTCAACTTGAACGAGAAGAAGTTAGAACCCCAGTAGGGCCCATATCGAAGCGCTCATCTAGAATTTCTTAGAGCGAGGGCATATGGCACTAAATCCGGTCTTGGAACGATGGACTCCGGATTGAACTCAACCGACAAGCCAGTTGCACCAACCAATCCAAAGAGCTGGAATGCAACAGATGCCCTATAGTCGAGAGGCAACCGTGAATCCAGCCCGAAGCGCCCGGTTACAAGCAGAAAATGACGTCAACTTTGTGATCAACTGATGGAGCTGGACATCAGGCGGGCTGATCGAAAATAGAAATGGTGAACGTCTGTACCGGCCAAACGAAGTCTCGATCAACTTTTAGGATTAACATTAATATAGATGTTTTTATTGATTTAAATAAAAATGTAGTTGATATTTAATTTTGAATGAATGGGAATGCGTCCTAGTTTGTTGGATAATAGATGACACGGAGTGGTTTAGTAACTAAAGAGTTTAAATTTATTTTTTGTGTAATCTCAAAGTAGTGTCAAAATGAATTAATTAATAATAAATTGGTTTGTGCTGAAATAAGAATGATGAGCCGTTGAATACATGTAGAATGAGGACCCATGAATCGAGACTCGAGAAACTTAAAATCAACCGAAAATCAATAAATACAGATCAAATGTAATTATCAATAATGACAGTAAGTAGGGCAAAATGAATATAGAGAATAATAGACAAGACTTTCAAACGCACGAAACGCAGTCGAAAGTTGGACACAGGTTTTCTATCGACAGTCCACGAACCCGCTCGAGTAACTGGTAATTATAGTATTCAGAGGTATGCCCACTTTTTGCTGGTACTCACTCACTTGATACATTCCCAACGCTGATCACTCAACGGGTATCAAGCGGTAAAGCATCAGTGTATCCTGGGTTACGCTGGAAACAGCTCGAAAAGGTAAAACGTGTTCTACCTGTAACCCACCAATAGGTATATTGGAATGAGAAATTTCTTAGTTATTTTGTAATAAATTATGATCAGAATCTGAAAGAATTTCAACCGAATTATTATCAGAAAGAATTTTAACCGAATTATCATCAGAAATGTCGATAACTTCATATAATTTTACAATTTTAGGACGAGGGTTTCTGATTATATCCATGTATAGACTATATATATAATTTTTCGGAAATTTAAAAATTGGTTTTATTCGGAGTACATTGTTTTAGGTGTTCCTTTTGCTGCCATTAAAAATTCCGAATAATTTTATTTTTATGTGATTTTACACGTGGGGCAAAATAGTAAAATAGTAAATTTTCATTACCTAATGGTAGTTTTCATTATGTTGTGACAAATTACAATAAAGTACCTACAATAAAAATCATTTAAAAAATAATAATAAAAATAATCTATTTTTACTATAATTTTAAAAATGGTTGCTGAGTAAGGTAATGTAATCTGATAGATCAGAATCATTTACCGTTGTCGAGCTAAGAACAGCTGTGACCATATAAAAGTGGCAAATTTATAACCCGGAAGACCAACACTATAACAAATAGTATTCCTAATTCGGAGTATATGGATGGTTTAAAATCTTTGAATTGAATCACAGAATCTGTTTCGATTCAGAAATTCAAGAAATATGTTTCAAAAAATTCAGTTGAGTAGCAAATACAAAATTCATTAAAATCTATGAATTTAAAGATAGTGTTTATAATATTTATAATTTATGTTAGAGTGAATGTGCTTTTTGCATTGGCGTATTAAAATAAGACTACATAATATTGAAATTTTTTATTTTTACAAAACCTCTGATTATATAAAATACTCTTCCAGTAATAAAATTAACAGTTCATTAAATCTTTCTAAACTTGGAATTTGTTTTAATATTCAAATTTATTCATATTAGAAGTCAATTTATTTTTAATTTTAATCTGATGCTAAAAGTTGAGTTCCATTGAAAAAATATATGCTCTATTTATTATACTCTATTAACATTTTAAGTAAATTATACTTTTCTTTTTAACATGTTGCATATTACATTTTGATGAATTGAGTTTTATAATTCTATTTTAAAAATTTAAAGAGATTTTATCATCTTATTTAGTTTTCAAAACTTCAGATTAATTGCAACATTTTCAGTTGTAAATTAATTTTAAAACAATTTTATCAGTTCCCAAATAATATTATGCATCATTGTAAAATTATTTATAAGTATTCTTTATCTACGTATTTCAGTTGTATTCCTTCTTAATGACCTTAGTTGCAATAATGAGAAATACAGATATCGACTATTTAATGAAAACAATGTCACGGAAGTAAATGTGAGAGTAAAGTTCATTAGTACTTATTATGATAATATTTAGACAAATTCTCTTACTTTTGGTCCAAATGTATGGTTGAGATTAAATTCAATAAATAATCCAAATAACATTTTATGGTTGCATTTGGAATCAAAAGCTCAGAATCATTTTCCTATTTTGATCCTCAAAAATGAGGAAAAGGTTGATTCGATTCAGGTAATTGATTCATCTATTATGCAATTAAATACTTAACGGAATTATTATATAATTATGAAATTTTAATGGGCTCTTTGTTTGATATTAGTAAGATGTTTACACACTGATTAGCATTGATTATTTGTGCCTATGAGAAATTTCCGTGACAATTGAGAATATCCCACACAAAAATATATTTCTGGAATATTTATAACGATATTATATTTCATTTATTTTTCTTAAAAACTGTTGAAAATTTCTAATTTTTGATAAGTAGTAAAAAATTATTAATTAAGGGATTATTAATAAGCGATAATTAATATTCAAAATTTGTTATTAAATATCAACAATGACAGTTTCAAAGTAATTTTTTTTTCATATTTATTCTATTTTAATTGGATAAACTGAAAATTTTTTCTCTTCCCTGTCTCGTATTTATTAGCCAACCAGAATTCAATTGGCTGACAATACACACCGCTACAATGGCTGACAGAAAAAAGCAAGCAAAATCGATGATTCACTTCAATATTTGCATAACTCTCAATAAATATTTTCTCCGGCTGAATAATCCAAATTAAGTTGTCTGATTTATCTGTTGTCCATTTTATCCCAATAAATTACTAATTACTTTCAATAATTGAATTTTTATTGGACTCTAATTTAAAAGTGATTGAATTCTGGACCACATTTGCATTCTTTATTATCTTTATTAATATCTACTATCTTCATAATGTTGTGTGTCCTTAATCTCCTTTACATTAGAAATATTTCTCATATTGATTTCTCTTTCGTTAAATCGTGTTAAAGACAATAGAAAAGACATCAATGGTCCTAAAGAAGTCTTGAATCGATTCATTACCTTTTTTGTAACGGATAGTTTCATTTAAATCTCTTCCTAAATTGGAAGGTTCGTGAATTTGTATCGAAATCAGGTAAATTTCCGTTAACCATAAAGTTTACATAAGAGTTGTATTCTACTTCCGAATTTATTTGAATTCTAAATTAGAATTATAGAAAAATATCATTAAAATCGATTTATAATTTATATTAAAAAATTATAATTATTTTGGTATTTTTATTAGGCACAACAGAATTTAAAAAATAATATTTTCAGCATTAACTATGTTAGGTAAATCAATGTTTTGTTCTGTTGCGCAATTTTCCTGGATTATAATTGAAATATGCTATAATTTGTTAACTTTATAATCATGATTGTTATTGAAATTTAACAAGTTAATAACTGTTATTAATTAGAAAAATACATTTAAAAATTGGCACTCATCTTAAAAGTTGTTATTATTAATCTAGCACGTGTCCAACCAAACTCGTGATGTGGAAATCAAATTTTAGAATACTCACTTACACATATCAATAAATAAACAAATACAAATTAATTCTTATTCATTGATTTTCCAGACTGACACACAATCACATAAATGTCTCTACTCAGCCACATCGAATTTTATTCCATATTCCAATGCATTTCCTATTGCCTCTGGCAACAGAATACCTCTGACAAAAGAATGGATTGAGAAAGAAATGAAATTTGTGTCGAATATGGTAGATATCGATGAGCATAAGAAACCTTTCGCAGTTAGTCTCTGCAATGGGATTAGGTATGTTTCATTGATGATCTGGTGCATGTCCAGTGTGTGTCTGTCATTGATAGGTGTGTATGTGTGTGTCTGTACATGTCAGGGCGAGTGCGTGTCGCCATGTGTGCGGATGTTGACAATCCTTTCAATAATACTTACATTCATTTTTTGTTTTTCAAATCTGGACTGGTCAACATTAAATATTATTGATTACATATAAACAAATACTAGTAATAGATGATAAAATTAGTGCTCAAAGTGTGATTCATTATTTACTCGATCAATCACTCTTCAACAAAAGCTATTGATATACTTTTTGTTGCTTGATGTGATCATCGAGAACTATATAAAATAGGTTATTATTATTTTACTGACGTTGTGAACCAATCGATTAGGACATTATTAAATCGATGACATAACATTGCACTGAGCTGATCGATGAATGTCAAATATGAATAATAATGATTTTAATGATCGAATTATTAATTCAAAGGCAATTAGTTAAATGATTGGTTAATATTGCACCAACCAATTGGCAAGTTACAATGTGACATCCGCTGTGAATTTTTGTCGCATAACCGAACGTAAATAAATTATTATAAATATGTGTATATACTATATATCGGCTGTGTGCGATAGCTTCTTGATTTTATTTATAGGAAATTATTGGTTGTTATTTATGTAAGATTTGATACTTGACAATAATGATATAATCACATTCATCAATACGTAACTCACCAACTGTAATTAGTGAGCGTTATTGTTGGATTCGGAAAATTGCACTGAAAAACTAGCAATTGTACTGTTCACATTCAGACCATCTTCACGTTTATCTACTTGGAAAAATCACTCCAATCCACGGAGTCCCGTCTGTAACATTATGGAGTTCATGTTGTGCAATATTCACTTTGAAATCATTAAAATTAAGATAATTATAGATTAATCCATATCACAATTTCTAATTTAATCGTTAATAATTCAATCTCAATAATTAATAACGATTATATTAATCCATATCACAATTTTCTAATTTAATCGTTAATAATTCAATCTCAATAATTAATAACGATTATATATTATATTAAATTTTTTTTACTTCAAAATTATAAATATTGGTTTTTCAGATTTATTCTTGACGGTTTTTAATGAGATGCATATAGAGTTTCTCATGTCATTTGTTAGTTGGAACTTTGATTACGCGTATTTTCGTGTCAACTGGAATATGTAATATCAATATTTCTAGTTTTAAAATCATAAATTGTAATGTTAATTAACCTCGCTAAAGACGCTGTGCTTATAAATAGCTTTGTTTCAGATTTAGACCGTGAGGTGAAGTCGCGATGATTAACCAAAATAGCTCTTTAAAGACGTTTTTAATATATACCGTAGTTTTCGGACCATAAGGCGCGCTTAGAATCCTTTCATTTCCTCAAAAATCGTCAGGGCGCCTTATAATGCGGTGCGCCTAATGTATGGTTGGGCTTTCTGACCTAGAACCGATTTTACACGTAAATCCGAAATATAAAAGTTTCTATAATCTTCGAGACTCTGATAATGATGATGAGAGGGATCCGGGCATGCTTGATGCGGAAATCCCCCAACTGTTAAACTCAGACACTGAAGATGAATAATTTGATGGATTTTTGGTAGAGGAATAGAATAAACCAAAACAGTCAGTGTATTGTTTTGTATTTTATATGTGTAACACTGAACAATGTTGAGAGTTATTGTGAAAGAGGTGAATAAAGTTTGACTTATCGGAGTTTTGCGCCATTTAATTAACGATATATTTACTCTATAAGTGCTATATAGAGGTAATATTGGTTTGAAACAGTTAGAGCTTGGAGGCCCATATAAATAATAAGCACTATTTTCATTTATAATATATTTGATAAAATTCATTTTGACTTCTTAATCCTAAACACTGCAACACTTCTCTAATGGATAAGGCAGCCCCGTCTCAACGTTTATATGAAATAGTTTGTGAATTGCGGCAGTTATTCAACCACTTATATTATTAATTAATCCATTGTTTATATGCTAAATAACATCAAATTTATAGCGGCATTGGGAAATTATACAACAGCTCAAAATATATTTTTTTCAATTCCAACAAGCACGAAAATACCACGAATGTACAAATATTGGCGTCTTACGAGTTCGAATCGCTACTCCCACGGAATCCAGACAATTTATATCAACAATTATACAATGCAGCTGGTATGGTGATGTTATGCGTTCTTTTATTACATTTTTATTTCAGATAGAACATTTTCTCAACATAAAGTAAGAATTGTTTATTATGTATAAGCTCAAATTATTAGCAATTGCCAGTCAATGTGATTTTAGAGATTGCTTATAATTGATCGATATTTTCACCGCCCCAGTCAAACTTTACTAATCGTGCCCCTCATACCCCCTCATAGAACTGTTACACAATTACCAGTTAAGTTTTACTTATCAAATACTTAGTATTTTAGTTTTAGAAATAAAGAGTATTATTGATAATATAACATTTGCAATTGTGAAATCAATAAAATTGTAATAAAATTTATGACGTAATAAAACAAAATTGTTTCCTGCTATTGGTATTCGTTGCGTAGTAAAATTTGTAAAATAAATATTTCATAACTTAGTACTATAAATAAGTGAATGTTCAAAGATCACAAATTATTTTCCCATTTGTCAATATTACTTTATTAATCATTATATTTACATTTTGTCTTGTCAAATAATAATTTAGATGAAAAGCAGTGAACATAATATAAAAAATCTTAGAAAACGTAGCTAATAATTTAATATTCACATCAATTTGGTACGCCTAGCTTTTGCTTCTGAAAAATCTTTAACAATTAAACTTATGTCTATTTCGACAGCTAACTTTTTTTCTATCTTGTGACATTGATGATCGTAAATAATTCTTTATAATTTTAAGTTTTGAGAAACTCCTCCAGAAGCAACTGTTACAGGAAACGTCAATAGAACACACAACGCAATATATATGTTTGACATATTGCTACACATTCTGTTCTTACAGCTGTATTCCAAAAGTTGCTTAGAGCTTTTATCCCCTTCAAACCTGTCTTGAATACCTTTGATTTCGTCACATAGTTCAATAGAATCAATATCTTTGTCATTGCCATGTGTTAATGCTTTCTCTAAAATCTGACATCTTTTGAGCAAATCTTTGTTTCCAATCTGGATTTCTGGATTTCCTAATAAATTTTTCCAGTCATTACAACCATTTGATCAAAGTTTAAATTTTGATTGTGAAAAGAGTTTACAGCAGAAATAAAATACCTTATTTTTCTCCATTTGTTAATTTTCTTATACAGTGCGTTGTTCTGAATCGTAGTCTACTGGAACGTTCGATATCAATTTAATTCGATTTGAATCCGAGATTGGAGGCCACAAAGCAGGATCATCAAAATTAAATGGAATGTTTCGTTCATCGTCGTAATTTATATTACTTGTTTCACTTGCATCATTTGCTTCTTTTTCAAATTCTACATTTGCCTATAATTCTTGATCACTTCCTGTTGTCAATTGTAATTCTTGGACAAACACTGGTTGAATGTCTGGTTCCGTGACAATGACATTTTGGGTTTCATTGTGAATTTCACTATCGTTGTTTATCATATCCGTGGAAATCATATACTGCAAGAGCGCATTTTTTTTGCTTTACGGCTGATTTTCTTTTGACAGCTTTTAGTTTGTGATACTGAGCACCAGAAAGCTTTTTGCGTTCCATTTATTTCGTGGGTCAATGTACGTCAAATATTAAATTTATTTAAATATATGTTAAAACAGGAAAATAATATAACTTAAGAAGTAGTATCATAATGACAGATGACGGTTTGTTGAAGAGTGATAGTATTGTTATGTACACTGTCTGTACATTATCAGTGCATAACGCAATATTATACACATCCACTTCATTCTTCATATGGCAATTAGTTATACATACACAAAGGATTTATTGCAAATATACACGAGTAACAGGAACTAGGCTACTTACGGTACGAGCACTGCTGTCACGACCTTCTCTGATGTTCCAACTATAAGGCATTTAAAACAGATCGTTATAAAATGAAATAATATTATTAATAATATTAGCATAGATAAGTAAATAATTCGAATTAAATTAAGTGAAATATTGAACACTACTTTCAGAGTGTTTTTATTGTGTTATTTAACAACGAATCTGAAGTGAAGGTAAATAGAGAGTTTAAATGACTCATAAAATCTTCATAAAATCATTGTCATGCTTAATCATATAGCTTTTTTGTGTTGGAATACAATTTATAGATTTGATTCACATTGAAGGGGTTCAGATATCGATTTTGGTGTTGGCACATTTTATTAGAAATTTCTACCGCCTTTCTAATCGATTTCATATAGAATTTTCTATTAACAGTTTATCAGTTTCACTGGATTGGCATATGTTTACATTGAATCTGTTTTTATCAAGTTATTGGATTCGTTAATAATCATACAATTTATTTATTTTTGTGAACGGGATGTTGTTGCTGTTGTTTACCAGTCTAGACCTTAACTTTAGTTATTTTTAAAATTTATTTATTAAACGCTTGAAAGGCTTATTTGGAAATCCGTAGTTATTCAATTAAGATTTATTCAATTGATTTAGCGTCGCAAGCGATCAGCATTTCAAATGCCAGTGAAAGACATGCCTGGTCCATATCTTGTGGAGTTGTATATCATTGTGGATTCTAAAATGGTAATTTTGTTAGTTTAATTGTAATCTAATAATTTAATTGCATAATTACTATAAGAACTTTTTCCAATATTCATCACTGATTTCTTTTCAATTGACATTGTATTTATTAAAAAGCTTGACTAAAAATTAGTCAATATATCGATGTTTTTTTATATATTTACTGATTCATAGTCAAGCTATTTAATAAATACAATTACATAATTATGCCCATAAAAACGTTAGAAAAGAGGGGATATTAAAATGAAAACAATATTTATAGGATAAATATTCTCACAATTATTCACGAGCTTGTATTTTCGTAGTTTTTGTTTCGAAATTATATGCTATGCGTGGAATGTAATTTGTACATGCAAATATTATTATGAAATAAATTTTATAACGACTGTTATCTGAAATACGAATAGGAATAAAAACAATTCGATGAATTTTTCAACTGTAAAACTTAATTATTTTTGTGGCGCTTCAAATATATTAAGTTTAATATTATATTTATATTTTATAGTAAAAAATGATGGTTTCTTGGAAAAAGCATAAATTATATTTTAAACCAATAAATGACAAAATAAGCCTTTTTTGTAAGATATATATTGAATAAAACTTTCGATTATGATAGTACATATTTATATATGTGGGAACTGAAAATATGCTTGCATGTCTGTCTGTCACAAGAACTCCTTCCAAACGTTGAACAATAGTGACTTGAAATTTGCACATGCCGTTCTTCCTGCCATTTCTAGTTCGCTTTTGGGTATTTTCAACTTTCAAACTTAAACTTTTTTCCCACTCAAAATCACAGACTTGAATTTTACAGATGAGCGTTGTATGTGATAATATCAAGGACAAGGATGATATACAAGAGACTGGTAGTCCGATTGCCTACAAAGCAGTGAATTATTAGTTTCCAATATGAATGTAGGTGATATTGCACAATAATGGCAAAATATTCATGTAAATTATGCTTATTTCAGAAAATACACTTCACAACACAGAGACATTAATTTTATTTTCACTATATTAACTTCGCTGATGTTTGTATGTGGCATGCAAATTTTGTATAGCTAAATTAACCTACTTTCCGTGATCGGATTGAGCTAAAATTTGGCAAGTAGATTCGTAGTCGAGAACACTGCATGCTATCACGGAAAGTGAGTTAATTTAAAAAATATTGATATTGATCTAGTGTTATTTCCTTATTTCAATATAAATTCCTATCTATTGATTAACTTCGGATTGAAGAGATAACGTAATTATATCTAAAATATATGTTATATAAGTTTGAACCAATAATTGATATGATTATCATTATCACAGTATCATATTCACATAATTTACAGTTTCGTTTGGTCACGCAGAAAAAGTGATTTTACGTAATAATAATTATATTTCATAACATTGAGAACGCATATTGACATTTTATCTTTGAGTTTCAAAAACCATGTTTCTATGGTTGATTTTCTATAAATGACATTTCCCATAAACACATAATTTGTTGCAATAAATTAAAATTTATCAATCCATTCTATTCATGGAAAATATATAAAATATGGATAAAGTTCCCTATTATAAATTTGACAATTGCGTATCATTTTATTGAAATTGTTCTGACAATATTGTTAATTATTGTATCTATCAATTGACGAATGAATTTGGAATAGGCTGCAATGTTTGGGGGTGGCAATTACATCAATCTGATTAGCCGGATCACATTCATAATGAACCAGATCAACTTGGTATTGGAATACTAATCAAAATTCATATAATTGACTAATTTAGGCATTCAGTCAGTTCAATATTTATTTCACCGTGATTCAGTTAGAAATATGGGAACGTGATCAAATCAAATTGACTGATGAGAATCATATTCTAATGGAGTTGCAGTTATACAAGCGCAGATTCATCAACAAACGTCACGACTGCCTCCATGCAATTTTGTAAGATATAATAATTTCAATTTCGATTCGTAGCCCACATATAACTCATATGATTATCAGAGATGTAATTAAAGGGATAAAGCTTACGAAGTGAACTATCTAAACTAGAAATCCTAGTTTCATATATCCTTCTGAGAAATTCCGATTTAATCATTGCTTTCCAATCAAATCGTCAAAAAATTCAGATCTTTCCTTCAAAACTTTTATTGTTCCCGTCGTTACAGCCCCTGACATACTAATATACCTTCTAATCCCCATAATCTGATAGATCATAACTGTTCACACCGTACTAATAAGGTGTCAGATTCAGAATCAATTTAAATTAAACTTTAAACTCATTAAAAACATTAAAAATGTTCCACGTGTTCAAATTCTATATTTAGTTGTAATTGATTTCATGAGCGTATTGATAAGTTCCGGAATGCTGGGAAACCCATAAATTTAGGGGTTTTGCTATCTATATGTTTTTATTCGTTATAACTTTTATAAAAATTCATTTTTCATTTTATTATTTTTCCCGTATTTTTAAATTAAAACAATTTCTTAAAATATTTAAAATAAAAAGAATAAAAAATTATTTACGATCTTCTTTGGGACAGAGTAAATTCAATGATTTAAGCATTTTATCAATTGAGAGAGATTTATTAGATAACTTAAATACGAGGGATATTATTGATTAGTTTGCCAATGAAAAGGTTAGGAAAATAAATATATAATTTACTTTTGTTTCTTGTTTTCATTAAGGTTTGTTTTTGTTTTGTATAAAGGTAATAAATTGATTTTTTTTACCTCTGACACTTTTATATAACTTTGCTGGACATCCCACTCCCGTTTGCTAATCTGTGAATTTTCTTATGAAGAGGGACGCATTATTTATAGTAACCCACGAGCGGCGAATTTCTTAAGACGGCCTTGAATACAGCCTAAATATTTTGGTACTTTGTCGTATTTCCCCACAGTTAAATAAATAAACAAAACAACATCTCTAAATAAAAAAAAATATTTATACATAAAAGAATTTAATGTTGCGGTAATCTGCAAAGGCATGTTCTCCGATAAATTTGGATTTTTAGAAAGGAACATTATTCGAAGGCCTAATAATATATTAACTTTTTTTTTAGTCTTTGAAAAATGTTCCATTAAGAAAACTTTCTTCTTTGCAGCAAGGAAATCCAATTTCACTTTATTATTAAGTGATTTTGTCATCCATAATTCCCTTGCACTCCGAAGCAATCCAAAGGCTTCTAGGAAGGTCACGCTTCCTTCCTTCCCCAAAGCAAAATATAACTTAACTGTATTATAAGTTGATAAATCATTGAAATCCATACCTTATTTTTGAATATTAATTAATTAATAAAATAATTTATTAAAAAGCATATTTTAAGGTTTAGTATTTTTAAACTAATTATTTAACTGTGGGGAAATACGATACGAAAGGTACCAATATTTTGATCTAGATTACGAGATTTTGGGAGATTGTCAATTCGGATTAAATATACGAGAGTTTTTATGTACTTTAGAACAGTGGTTCTCAAAGTGTGGGTCGCGACCCCAGATGGGGTCGTAGAAATTTCAAGAAAACGGAAGATTGTAACTAAAAAAAACATTAGGATTGGCTTCAAAATAAAATATTTTTTGAATATAATAAATATTTTATTTTATATTACTATTTTCATCTATACTTAGGGTCGGTAGAATATTTGCTAGGGTTAATGAGGTCGCTAAGTAAAAAAAGTTTGAGAAGCTCTGCTTTAGAACACTTGTCGACGTGTATTTTTTCATTTTTTGTATTGCAAAGAATGGTATAAGATTTACCATTTATAATTGATTAAAGGTTCAGTGATTTCCTTTCAAAAGGAGTTATATTATGTTACAATTTAATCAAGAATTTACAATGTCATTCGACCAGTTATCATTGTACAGTCAACTTACCGATAGATCTCAAATTTATCTCTGTTTATTATCTGTTTCAGAGGTGAAAATCTCGGCACAGCCCGCCGAGGACAATCAGAAATAGCGTCTATGTGTGGCTACAACAGATGTGTCGGATACACCAAAGTAATTGACAGATGTTAAAATGGTTAATGAAATTTTGATTTCCTAGGATTATTATTCACAAAATGAAATAGACATTTCTCATGCTGTATTACACGAGATCGGTCACAATTTTGGCTTGCATCATGACACGGAACAGTGCAAATGTTACGGCTGCATAATGGCCACTGGTATCGAGTAAGGAATCGTTTATTTCTCTTGACATATACCCCTAAGAAATTTATATCAATAATGGGTTTATCAAAGTCACATTTGAGAATAAATAATTCAGTACTCAAAGCTTTGAATCAATATCTATAATTCATATATTTTAACCACCTGAATTCATTCCCATTCTTTAAATCTTATTCAATCTCAATCCTTCCGAAGATTGTCAAAGCAATAATATGTTTAGATGTTCTACATTTAAATACGTATCTAACACGCTGAATCATTAAATTTTTTTATTAACAGTAATCGAAATAAAAAGTGGTAGATACATAGCCATGTTAAAGGTAACTTCTCAATTTGAAAATAAAAAAATAATATGGTAAAGATCAAAATTGAAAACAAAACAAAAAATTATTTTGAACTTTCTGTTGCATTGGATGTTCTAATTGCATTGCATCAACCATTTGTTTGTAATTAGGGGTTGTATGTACTTAGGCAGTTTCTTAAATATGAATTCAAATGTTCGTCCGTTAAACAGTTACGATATTTGGATTTAACTAGTGGCGTAACTACAAATTCTGGGCTCCCATGCAATATTTTCAAAATGGGTCCCCATACAGCCAATGACAATCTGATAGACAATAATTTTATGTTTTTAATTATCGACTCCCTTTTGAGAAATACATTTTAATGATTTTAATTTATGATATTTTATTTTATTATTAATTTATAATCTTATGCCACAGCTAAAAATTGTCTTCGATTTGCAATAAAATTGATTAAATGTTATGAAATCATAATTCAACAACAATTTTGTATTTTGATTTTACAAGGATTATAAGGAGTTTCGGTTTCCAGATTTCTGCTGTGCATTTATTAATTATAATATTTCATTTTTTCAGGCTTGAAAATGGGCTCCTTTTTGCCTGGGTTCCCCCGCAGACGCGGGCCCATAGTTACTATACTGGATTTAACTATTTTCATTTTCGAAAATGCTGTTTCACACAAATAGGTAGATCCAAAACAAGGAGTGCAAATTCTCAGCACATTTTCGCAAACTTGGGTATTTTTCTTTAGATGAATACTTGCAAAAATTTTTCTCAGAAGCTTTTGATTTAATGAGAACATCTTTTTGTAGTACAATGACTTCTGTTTCAAGGGTTTCGATATTCATTTTAAATAGAGATGAAAGTTTTTCTACAGTTTCTTCTACTTGGATGTCTGTTGCAAATGGAAAAGTCATAAATGAAATCACACCATCAAGTTTTATGAAGTCCTGGAAACATCTCTCAAATTCCGCATTAATATTTCTAATTTCATCTATGTATCTAATTGGGTCATAATGTATAGAAGAAATTTTTATTTGCGCAGTCGTATTTGGAAAATGAGCTAAGTTATTATTCTCAAGCTTGCTTACAAATAGTGTGAGCTTCTGTTTGAAAGCATTTACGGAACTTATCATTTTAAAAATAACTTCATCCTTGCCTTGTAATTCAACATTTAAATCATTAAGTTTGGATGTGATGTCTGCTAAAAAAGCTAAGTCTAATAGCCACGTATCATTCTCCATTTGCATGCATTCATCACCTCTTTGGAAATAATAAATTTCCTAATTTCGCTAATCAGATCTCGGAATAGCTGAATAAATGTCCCTCTACTTAACCACCTGACATCGGTATGCATATGTAGTTCTGTAGGACCCTCATTATCACTTTCTTATACTCAGATCTTAAAAAGCCGCCCCTGGAGACTTTTTTCTCGAATTTAGTTTGCAATCTTGAATGTTGTTTCTATAATATCTTTCCTGTTTAGAATTTTACCACATAATATTGATGTGTGATGCAACGATATGACAGAAAGTCGGGAAATTCATCGTCATTCCGACATAGAGCAATAAAACCATTATGACGACCTGTCATTGCTGGGGCTCCGTCTGAATTTATTGAAAAAAGCTTGAAAATTGGCAACTGAATACTATTCGCAAACTTTTTAAAGCTGGAAAAATGTCCTCCGAGTTCTTCCTTCAGAGGAATAATTGTTAGAAGTTCCTCTTTCGTGGAAAAGTTTTTAAAAACCATTCTAATGATAATTATTAACTGAGACCCATAAACGACTTCAGTGGATTCATCTACTTGTAAAGAAAAAGCTGAACGATCTTTAAGATCTTTCATCAATTGCTGTTTTAAATCTGAACTAATTTCATCCACTCGCCGCGTAACAGAGTTTAGGAAATATTCAGGAAAATCTTTGAATTGTGAATTTACAAAATTTGCTTTTGTGCACAAAATTTTTATGTTGAAATGTAAAAGATTACTATTACATGCTATTTTACTAAAAATTAAATGCACTTTCCTCTATTTTTTCATTTTTATTTAATTTTTTGGCGGTATTGGAGTTTGAAGGAAGCTAGTCATTTGGTGTTATTATGCTCTCCATCATAATAATTCAATACAATGTACGGGATGAAAGCATGATAGCATAATAATTTCCGAACTTTGGGTTCGCATAAATTTCAATCTAAGAAATAGATGAGTGTTGGTTACTAATAAATTAATTTATTATATTTTATCATTATAGTTACGATGATCATATTTTTTTGAGGAAAATAAAGGACATATCGAAGAAAATAAAAAATACCTTATAAAATTCATACGTTTATAACATTTATTACGAAAATAGCAGTGAAATAAAGGACACATGGCCACCGTACATAGTTTTATAATTTATAATATAGTTTGTGTGTTTAAAATATAACAGTTCAGTGAATCCTTTCCACTCGTACTGACTTCTCAAGCAAATGGCTAGAATAAACCAATAATAAAATAGAATAAATTGTAAACTTTCTCGTATTTTAATGTATAAAATATGTTATTAAAAACACCTGCTTCAGTAGTTTATAGATTGCTTACAGACCATTGACATGAATCAATATCATGAATCGATTGGCACTCAATTCTATTGCAACAATTCCATAAATTGATTTTTCTAATAACAATAAACAATTTTTCTGATATTAGGTCGGGAAGTTTTTCATTCAATTGGTCAAACTGTTCTAAACATGAGATAAAAAGTCTTTTGAAATCTGGCATGGCAGACTGTTTGTTGGACGAACCTCCATCGAATATGGGCAAGATGAATCCTGTCGTCATGGAACCGAATCGTGCTCCACAATATATTGAAAGTTTTGCGTCATCGAAATGTGGCAATGGAGTCGTTGATAAAGGCGAGCAATGTGATTGTGGAGGAAGGTAGTGATTTGTTATTTATATTTCTCAAATGTATTGTATATTCTTGAAATTTATTCAATTATAAGTTTATTGAATTAAGAAATTTTAATAGTAATTACAAAATTCAAAAAAATTCAAAAATTTGCATCAAACTAAAAAATACTTATTTCCTTAATTTTTAATCTATCTATCTACTGTTATCAATTATAAAGGTAATATTATAAATTTATTAAAAAGAGCTTGAAGACTATAAATCAGTAATATATCGATGTTTTATGAATATCAAAAACATCGATTTATTACTGTTTTATAGTCTTCCAGCTCTTTTTAATAAATTCAATGGAAAAAAAAATCAGTGGTGAAATTGGAAAAAAAAGTTCTTATAATAATATTATAAATATTTTGATTCTATTTGAATTTTTAGAAATTTTTTCATACATTTTCTAACATTACTCAATTTATACTTGTACTATTGTGGTGAAATTTTGCTATACGGTAGATAGACCTTAGACGAGGAACCCTGTTGCTTTTTTAGTGTATCGGTAGATGGGTTCAGTTTTTTAAGTAAGCTGAAGTTTAATTTTTCATACATTTTATATCATAGTTGTATGTATTATTATTCATGCTTTTGAGTTGATGTAACCATGTAATTTGTGTATATATTTATGTTTCAGACAATGTATGTATTGCAACGTATTGTAAAATAAATACTTTGTACATTATAATTATTTTTTTATAAATCAATATAAGTCAATTTATTTACTTTTGTAATAATAAACTTTTCCATCAATTTGAATTTTTTTGTAAGGTAATGTTTTTTCTATAAAATCGTTATTAAAGAAATTTTATTTATTGAAATTTATTTCAATATTCACTGTTTGTCAGATTCCGACGAAACTTTGGGAAGTTGTTGTTTCCGCGCCGGTGGTGTTAGGTTTCTGTATGTCATGTATACAAATTTCTTGAGGGGCATTGCAACGTATGCCGGGATTTCGCTAGTATTCAATAAAATGAAAGAATTCTCAACTATAAAAATAGTCCTTTTCAATTTGGATCATTAAAGGACTATTTTTATAGTTGAATTATCATTTAACATTGAATTAATACTGCTAACAAGAAATCAATTTATAAGATCAATATCAATTAAACAACTTTTAATAATATAAAAAATTCTATTTTGACCCCATAGTTAAACGTGCTAACTGATCATAATTTGGAAATTTTACAAAATAACAAGGAATATGTAAATGAATGTTGCATGAATTATTGGTGTATTTTAGAAAACAATGTGAAGCTGAATTTAATAAATGTTGCAATCCGGAAACGTGTTTATTTAATGTTGGAGCATCATGCGCTGGGGGTAGTTGTTGTGATTTGCAGAAATGTTCATTAAAGAAAACTGGGACGATATGCAGAAATATTGGATGGGAAAGCTGTGATTTACCGGAGTATTGTAATGGAGAATCGGAGTGGTGTCCTTCTGATGTTTATAAACAAGATGGCATTAGTTGCACTAATAAAATAACTGGAGAATATGTAGTTTACTGTTATTTTAGTCATGTCATTATATACTTATGTGTTCTTGTGATTTAGTCTCATTGTTATCGAGGCAAGTGTGCCAGTCGAAAACATCGGTGTCAACAACTATGGGGTGATACAGCAGGGGTTTCTAATAACGTCTGTTATGATATGAATAGAAGAGGTAATTTAGTTGCTAATTGTGGGTTGGAAATTCCCAGGGAAGCTGACAGAGACAGACAACCGAAAAACTGGAATACAAAACCATGCTCGAAAGAGTAAAATTTCTAATTTTTAGAATAATAAGCCTATATCCCACACAGGAGCTCCATTTGTGGGAGACTTTGGTGTAGTCATGACAATGAAAGAGTATTGAGATTATCAGAGCAATTCTTACAGGATGAAATTGTGAATGACTATCATTGCAGTGCTGCACGATTTGATATGGATTGGTATTTAGATGACTTTGGAATGGTACCGAATGGAGTAACATGTGGATCTGGAAGGGTCTGTAAATAACATAATTGGTTTATTATATAAATCTTTAGATATGTTGGAAGAGTGAATGTGTTTTTGTGGCTAGTATAGAACAGAATCGATGCCATTGTCACGAACATGGAGTTAGGAATTATTGAATCTTATTAATATCGTATTACAATCTTCAATAGGACTGCAACAATCGTGGGAATTGCCACTGTCATCCTGGATTTTCTGCTCCAAATTGTACGACAAAGGGAGATGGTGGAAGCATTGACAGTGGACCTCCTCCAAAATGTACTACATATTGTAGAATGTATTAAAGTTTATTTTCCATTTCAGTTAATCATCAATCCAGATTGATAATCAGCGTCATTCTCATCACGGTGATCGTTATTCTAACTATTTTTGTCATATCAGTCTTCATATATCACTATCGCAATCGTACTTGGCCATATTTTGTCAGCTATATCAAATGCCCTAATTACAAGTTAGATTTCATTGCGTAATTTTACTTTTATTATATAATAACATTAACATTGTTAGACTAACTATATTTTTCAATATTACAACTTTGTTATAATTGACTATTTATATCTATGACATCATTTTGTGATTAACCCTGATAAACCTACTGTCCTTTTAAAAGGACATTAAGTAATCTGTTACAAATTAAAATATTTTATCATATGAGAACATTATTTTTGATACAATTTTTGATTATGCATATTTTTTTATTAGTTGTAAAAATATTATCAAATATAAGAAAAAAAAGTTTCAGGAATAACTGAGTTAATAAATATTCCTAATACAATTCACCATGTTGACTCGTTGAATGCCAAGAGAAACATACAATGTCTCTTGTAATCCAAACATTAATAAACTATCTACCAAGTATAAATATGTCAGTGATTTAATAAAAAGGAAGAAATTATACATCAACATAATTTTATCGATTTATTTAATGAAATATTTATTCCTTCAATATATTCAATAATATACATTCATAAACAATATTTTTTATTCATATTTTGGTAGAAATTTTTTTACTGCTAATTCTTCGATATTATCATCACAATTTATCTGTTTTTTTACCTCCTGATCTATTGACAACATAGCCACCCCTTCTAACCCACCTTTGTTGCATGTTTGATCTTAGTTAATTTTTAATTAACTTTAATTTGGAAAAACTGCGTTCGGTGGAAGCTACTGAAACAGGAGAGTGGAGTAGTGTATATGCGCAACGCGAACATTGCTCTTTCACTTTACGCAGCAGACAAGGAGGAAACAGATGACATGACATGCACAGACACGTAAAGAAACAACCTTAACGAGCGAATGACTTGTAAAAAACGTTACATTTGTTGTCAAAAACTTGCTCTAACTACTAATAATAGTTAGAAATATGAAAGCGGGGGCCCGGGAAAAATCCCCGAAGCCGGTTCTTAAACTTTTTGATGATGGGAACCGATAATTGTTTACCTTAGGTCTCGCGGACAACCACTTTAAGAACCACTGAATTAAACATACATGACATTGCTGATAAATTTTATCAATATATGCTGAATAATAATACTAGTACGTTGCAAGACCCGCTGTGGTCACCTCATTATTACAATTTAAAATATATCTATTGTATATATTATATAACATAGAATGTTACTTTTAATAAATAATTGTAAGCATAGAACAATTTCAAATAAAATGATTGGTCTAATAATAATATATATAACATCATGAAAATCGCCAAAAATATTTCTATCCCCCTCCTATGACTAATTCAGATTATGCCAATGTTAACAATAATGTTCAACAAGTGAGTCATGTGCTCCTTTAGGAGGCACAGAAAAATTTTCAAAAAAATTAATATATTTTAATTTTTAACAGATTTATTATAACTAAAAATAAAATAAAATAATTTCTTAAATATAATTATGTAGTGATTAATATTTCGAACAAATCAAAGATTATTTTAATTTTCAACTACAAAGGACATTTATTTAATTAACTATTATTATTAAACAATTATATGATAATTTAAGCCTTTTGCTGCGAATAATATATTTAATACGAATGAAACTTTTTTAATTTGTATTAAATATATTATTCGCAGCAAAAGGCTTAAATTATCATTTAATTGTTTAAAATTTAATTAATACTGCTACCAAGAAATCATCACTTTATATTATTATTATTTTATTTAATTAACAAATTTAATCCCTTTTTATATTTTCGAAGGTGAGATAAAACAAAATAAAACTGTTTTAAAAATGTTCAATATTTGTTTGGAAATTCAAAATTTAAATGATTCGAAATTTTTGTTTAGATATAATTTTATTTTTATAAAGATTTTTTTTTATTAATTAACTCACCTTGATTGTAATGATAGTTTTATCAAAGCCATCAAAGGTTCCAATTAAAATTTTTAAGAAAATCTCAAAAGCAACAATCACAACTGATCATTAAAGTTTAAATTGTTATAAATAATTATTTTAAATAATTTTCTAAAAAAAATTGACGCAATAATTAGCATATATCTTTATTCTGATGATGATGCTAGACTCCTTTCATTAGTTATACTAAAATCATTGACAAGTGGTTTTAGGTTTTGTTATACGTTAGCCATTATCATTTTCAATTTTCGTATCAAATTAATATGAACTAGCCAATTCAACGTATTATTAATAAGATTCTCATATTTCACCTTTAATGAACCTGAATGAATTTCCTTATTGACTGATCATCTGTAAATTTTTGATCGACATCTTGTCTATGTATTTCGTGTTTACCGTTTTGTTTGATCAGATTCCGTCGATCAAAATTGTTGATATTGTGCCATAAAGGCATTAGAAAGGGACACCCGAAATCGAGTGTAATTTGTAATAATGAATCCAGTGTGACCCTTCTATCAGAATTGAGACCGATTGGTCAATTACCTGGTGATGAGATCATGAATGTGAAAGATATTGAAATAAGGTAATATCGGTGTTGAATTTAGCTTGCTTTGTTGATGTTGTACGTTTATGCAGTTTTTTATTTTCTTATAGCTTGATCTTGGTTGTTGTTTTTATTATTAATTTATTATTTTCGGTTTTATTAAATCTTTGCATATTCATTAATTTGAGAATATTTTTAAAAAAAATGACTAGGGAAATTATTATTCTTTGTTCTGCAACTTTTATGATATTTTTTTATAGAAAACTAATATTGAACTCGTGGAGTCAAATTGATAAATAGATTCAAACTAACAAACTAGTTTTGATTTGATTAATATTTAATTGTGTTTTTTAAATATGAAGTAGTAATATTTAATTTAACTAATTGATCTATTGTCATGAATAAAAGTATCATAAGTGAACCATTGAACCCAGGGCCGGCTGTGGGTTTTGCGGGGCCTCAGGAAAATATTACATGATACATTAATTTAATGTAATCGATTTATTTAATGAAATATTTATTCCTTCAATATATTCAATAATATACATTCATAAAAATAATAGTTTTATTCTTTTTACTGCTATTTGCTCGATAATACCATCAAAATTTATCTGTTTTGTTACATCCTGCTCTATTGACAACATAGGCACCCTCTCTAGCCTATATTGTTACATGATTGATCTTAGATAATATTTAATTAACTTCAATTTGGAAAAACTGGATTGCATTTGGTGTCAAAAACTTGCCCTGGCTACTAATAATTGTTAGAAATATGAAAGCGCGGGGCCTAGGGAAAAATCCGAGCCTCTTCAATCTGTAATTAATAACAACAGTAAATAATAATAATTATATGATTCAGTGTTAGCCGTTTCGCCCTAACTCAATATCACAAACATAGTTAACACTAATAAAACACAGTGAATGCATTAATATTATAATTACAAAAATGAAAAAAACCTACAAAGTCTCTATGATTGATACCTTTTAAACAAGATATTATGTACAACAACGACACCTATTGTCTATTTTCAAACTAATGATTCACAGTGTATGAAACCATTGTCTAGAAACTATTGTTCAGATCTTCTATTTTCTAAGATTATTTTCTAAAATTTAATTTATCATTCAAATCGGTTTTTATTAAATTATAATGATATCATTCTGAGGAATACAAAAGATAATTGTCAATGATAGTTTATAATTATTTCCTCTATTAATTATTAATAGGCCTTAAGCCAATAAGACAATTTGGTTTATAAAATTTCCCCCTCTTTTTTGTTTATTTGGTGTCCTATATTTTTTAACATAGATATTCAAATCTAAATATTCAAACATAATCACAGTATTAATATAGTATGATAATAAACCGAAAATATTTTAATGATACAAGTTTTATTTTCTCTTTCATAATTTTTTATTTGGTGAATTTTGGTTACTATTTTTTTTTAATATTATTATTATTAATAATATTTATAATTGTTATGTTATAAATGTTGTTAAAGCGAAATTTGTTAACCATGCAGAGTCACCTTTAAAATCTGTATTGGGACTTTTGGGGTGTCTGTGAGTTAATAGAGTGTGCAGGTGAATGCAAAAATATATTTATGATTTACAATAATAATACAACAAAATAATTAAGTGCATACAACGTTTATTTAACAAATATATAAATATTTAAATTGGAATCCAACGTTCATTAATTCAGATTCTAATAAAACTTTTGCAATGGTTGTAATTTCCTTATTGGATTTTCTTCTTATTTCCAAAAATTTTGAATTTCTTATTTTATATCCAAGAATATATTTGTTTTATATATTCTTATTGATTTTTTATATTTTCATAGTTATTATTCGAATATTTGAAAATTATAATTTTAATTATAAAATAAAAAATAATAACAATAAAAGCATAATTTTTGATAAATTGTCAGCGTAGATTCTGCCAAATCCGTTCGCAAAGATACATTTACTGACATCTTTTTTTAATAATCGATTTCAAATACTTTTCTGCTTCATTAGCCGGTTCAGTCATCCATTGATTTGTTTTAATTAATAAATCTTCTCCAGTCTCTTCTATTTCAGAAAATACAGTTTCAGGTGCAATTTCTTCAGGGTTTACTGGGCTATTGCTTGAAATGTCATCATTAATTTCAATTTCATCGTCTTCGCTGTCTAAGTATTCAATGAAACTATTCATGTCAATATTTATTTGATTGTTATCGTTTTCCAATTCTAATTGTTGTGATTCTTCACATTTTACGATTAAATCCCGTAAATAAGTTTCATATTTCATCATATAATCATTATATTGTGCAAGAAATAGCTTTATAACTAATTCCATTAAACAATTTTAGAAGTAACTTTCAAATAAATTTCCAACGTTCAAAACTTTTTATTTTAAAACAATTTCACCTAAAAAATCCATTTTTTAAACAAAATCATAAAAAAGCATAACATATTAAATTTCAAAAATTCGCGAAATCATTCAAATCAGAAGTCCAAATACACCAATAAAAATACACATAGATAAATATATTTATTATTATTATATAGGAAAGTACAAAAGGATGATGATTTCAAATCATATTCCAAACCCAAACGTCCAGTTGTAATAAACATTGATGCTAAATACATATCCAATGAATCTAATAAAAGTCTCTATTCACCAAAATCGCCAAAGACTCCAGGTAAAAGAAACCGTTCTAATTATTTATAACATTTGTTCAATTGATGGCATTTTCCAGATACAAAAACAATAAGTCCGTTGTCTGTTAAAGAAAAAGCAAGATATTTAGAAAATACATGTAAAAAATCCGAAACGAAACCAGTTTTAGAAAGTTCTAAATTTAATGAAAAACCTGAAATTGAAACGAAGCCTATAAACACTCAACATGTCAATAAGCCTGAAATTCTTATAAAGAAGCCTACAAAAAATTCCGATAACAATCTCAATCAAATTACCACTGCTGTAAAACCTCCTATTTTAAGTGCTAAACCCCAGAAAAATGTTCCACCCGTATTAGGCGCAAAGCCCCAGAAGACACCAGCACTGTCACCACCTCCTCCCATAACCACAGAAAAACCGAAAAAGATCTCAAACATAGAAATCAATGCCCAGGTTACCAAATCCATCCCCAATAAAATTATTTTGATCGAACCCAATATTGAAAATAAATCGATAAGTGAACAACAATCAGAAAATTCGGTCAACAAAAACAATAGATCAAAATATCTAGCCAAACCTGTAAAACCACTTAAACACCAAATTTCTCAACCTAAACTCGATCACTCTACAAATGCTTTGGCATCGTCAACTTGCCAGCATCGAACATCTGGTAATGAAAAGGAACCAGATATATCTCATGCTAAGCCTCCGAAAGCTGGAGGTGACATGGGAAATTCTATGATTACCAAAGATGAGCAGAATATTAAATTTGCAAGACCTTTGAAATTTCAAATCTCTCAACCGCGACTTGAGCAAACTACATGTACAGATGCAACACGTGATCTTCCGATTAGTCGACAAAACTCTCACCAGAATTGTAGCACCGCACAAAGTTTTAAAAAGTAATCCAAGCAAATCTGTGAATTTTCGAAATTAGATGTATTATAATTTATTGGTATATATCGATATTGTTTTTATCCCTCTTCTATCAGATATTGATTGAGTAGTGCAATTTCTGATTTCGATTCTTAATTCAATAAATTTTTATTTTTATTATTTATCCCATGTAAGATCTTTACAGATTGGTTTATGTTATTCACCTGTTCTCGTTTCTAGTGGATTGCGGAGAAATGACTTTCAAATTGCGGGGGAAAACACCCCAAAAAAAATCAGGTAAAAGACAATGTGATAATGATATTAACCATTCATTTCATCGCCTATCAAATTTGCTACATACCTAAAAATATATATATATATATATATAAGCTTCATAAAAAATCGCGAGAACTACAATTGGTGGGAATGACGTTGGATAGTTTGGCCAATGGCATGTGCAGTATTCGGAAATCTAACTCAGTTGAGTTCGAATTTCAGTGGTTAATCTATCATGGTGGCGTTCTAGGCGCATTACCTTCTACATGTTCTTCATTTGGGTTCCTGAGAACCATGTCCTCTTCAAATGATCGCTCTTAGCCTCAAGGAGTCCAAGTCTTCATTATTTTCGGCACATGAAAAACACGGTAATAAAACAAACGATATCAGGTCATCCATTAAATATTATGTCCGTAATACAAATAATATAAGCGCGGAACACTGACAAAAAAATACTTGCCCACAATGAGTGACCCATCACAAATTACTATAAATCTGTCTTAAACATAAACAATGCTTTCTTATAAGCAAAGAAAATACCACGCGCAACAATAACAAGCAATAAAAACACTTTTATAATTGTATGTTTATATATCTGTGTAACGGCTTTCTTATTGAATCATCTTATAACAAAATTGATTGAGGTTTTTGATGATATGTATCTTAATTGCAAATTTAAAGGTAAAATGTCATTTTTTTTCGCGGAACACGGGTTGAGTACCACTGCAGTATCTTTTATAATACCATGAAATACTAATTGGAAAATGCTATTTTTCAGAGAAAATGTGAAAACTAAATACAATACTATTATTTGGAAAATTATTGTTACATACAATACTAATGGAATTATAATTTCACAACATTTTCCAGATAAAATATTACTGTACTTCCTACAGTATTTGGAAAAAAGGCAAATTATAGTTCCATGATATATTAATTAAACCCTTCAATACTTTTTAGAATATAGCTACCTAAATACGTGCTTTTTACTTAATTTTTTCCTTTTTGCGACTTATTTGTAAAGTATAATAAAAAACAAATTATGAAATTTAAATTTCTTGACCATGTTTTGGTAGGAACTTAAAATAAATTACTTCAATATGCGTAGGTTAAAAAATTGCACATTTGTTACTTAAAGTTATATTCATAGTAGCCAAAGGGTTGTTAAATTTCAAATCGTAGTTACTTTGTTAATCACTAATGGTGCTTTCGCTAGCCTCGTCACTGAAGTCGTTATTGGTGTCAATGGAATCATCTGAATTATGGTCCGCCTCATCAGCAAACTCATAATCACTTTCTACTTCATTCTCCTCTTCTAACAGGATAGGTAATCCGTCAACTTCAGTTCGGTTAGAATTTAAGACATGCAAAAGCCGTTTGTTTAATTTATCGAGTGGAATTTCTTTTCCAAATTGATCTATGGCGCAACATCTGAATGATCGCCTCACGATATGAAAGCAAATTTTCGTTACAGAACTTTCAACTAAATTTATTATGTCTTTTACGATAACCTTTTGCTGTCAATTCTCCTGGTGCATTAGACAACCAATCATCCTCAACTAATCGCATCGCGATTTCAAATGGATAGTTCACAGACACGTTAAGTGGTTGCAAAAAGATTTCGTTTTTGGTGGTATATACGAAACATCTGTATTCGTTGTTTGCTTTAATTTATCCTGAAATTTTTCGTTTGTAAAACCACCATTTATTATTTGTCCATCGAACCATCAGCTCAGTGGTCATAGAACCAAACATGCTGACTGCAACATCAATATTTTTGGGAATATTAATCTTGGGCAATTTTTGATACTCTTTAAAATTATGAGAGTTCGCACTAATATTCCAGCTGCAGAAATACACAGAACTAATGTAAATCGATTTTTTAGAGTGTCCGGTATTCAACCCTGGTTTTTGATGATTCGCAATAATGTATGTAACTCATTCTCTTAATTAATTCCAAACTTCTCTAAAATATATATATATATATATATATATATATATATATGTTGAGGTCTGTAAATTAAAATTAAAAAATTTAAATAAAATTTTAGGATAATAATTCAAATGGAAAGTAAGCGAGGAAAAAAGGCAAATAAAAGCGGGATCGTGCACAGAATCAATAGTAAAGGAAAGTGTGATGGAAACAGTATTAGAAAATGCAAAAAGCAATTACGAAAGGCAAGAATCCGGAAATCCGAGAAAAATCAATAAATGGAAAAATCATCGAAATCGAATGGGAAAAACGGGACAGGTATAGATTAGCTAATGGTCAACAAGATGATGGTTAGGGATTTATCAGAAAAGGGTTAGGAAGGGTCGAAAAACATTCAAACGTATGAAAACAGAAAACGTTAATTAATTAATTAATTGGCTAATGGAAAACCCGAGCCAATGGGAAACCCGAGCCAATGGAGAACCCGAGAGATAAAGGAAACCCGAGCTGGGTAAACAAGAAGAAAGGCAAACAAAAGGAAGATTTGGGCCCATTAGCTTGACACAATGATTAATGGGAAAAGAGTAAGGAGAAGATAGCGCGCGTAGGAAGACCGGTAGGGCCATTAATTATCTGGATTCGTTGGACAATTATGGGTGACAGCCGAAGCAAACACGTAGGAGAAATGTCAAACGAAAGATTGGCTCGGCAATAACCATTTGTCATCCTGATTTCGAGGAGTATATAAGCAAAGGGAAAATCAGAGAAAATCGGCATTCTGCCTCAGCTAGGGTTCGAAGAATTAGACTGTAGGAAAAGTGGTAAACGAATTAGGGAAGTAGGGAAAAGAAGAAATAGAATTAAGAATACGGAAAGGCGAAAAGAGATCAAACCAAACCGACACCGAGGGAAACGAGAGTCAACAGAACTAAAGGATCAAAAGGTGAATATTGTTTGTTTGCAAAGCATCAACGCCGAGCGGAGAATCGTATAAAACTTTGATTGGTAATTGTAGAGTGATAATAATTTGTGAACCTGTTGTTTCAATATACGTTGGGTCGTTCATTGTTTTAATTTAAAGAACACCAGGAGTCAGAGAGAACCGACTTGAAATAACCATTAAAACCCAACATATATATATATCTTCAGTCATGGTAGTGCGATCATTCGCTTTAATTTTTTTCAGTTTGCTGAAGCTAGTGACATTTTTACTGAATGCTCTTTGAAAGAACATTTTGACGTTTTGGTGTGTTAAAAAATGTAGATGCTGCGGATTAACTCGTTGCAGTTTGTAATTAAACTAATGTCACAAACTTCTGTTAATGCTAGATTCAAGCAATGGCTAAAGCAATGAACATAAATTGCTGTCGAGTGCAAATCAGAGGGAACCGACTTAAAGTAATCTAAAACCCAACAACTTTATATTTTAAATTTCACTAAAATTAAAACCTACATACTACACAATAACGAATAATTAGTTTATATTTCTACCCTGTATGATGTTATAAAAACTTAAAATACTTAACATAGATTTCGTAGGATAGCCCGCACGCTGTATGCGATCAAGTTGTAACAAGTTTCTGTTAAATAACACTATTGGAGCAATCCGGTAGCAATTGGCTGGTTCATCGATACTTGTCCTAACTTGCTCAGTACGATTGAGCGTCGAAATAGATAAACGAGTTTGTGCGTGTTTGTCTTATTCCTGTCGGTACTTTCTGTATTTAAATCCTATATAAAAGCTCTTAATTTTTCTTATATTTTGTTGGGTTATTTTGTTGGGTCATTTTGTTGGTGACAATATTTGTAAATTCAAACTTTTACTCTGACTCCAAAGCGTGTTTATTAATTCACAATTCAACACTCTCGAACACAATAAGCTTTATTAATATCCACACGGAAGTGTACAAATTTCAATTACAACCAATTAAGTATAAACCAATTTATCACACAGAGTCTATTTCGACACTAAGTGAAGAATAGCCCTTTCTGTAATCACAACAATAATCACTAGCCGTCAACTACTCAATTACAGGATATGTTGATCGATTGTTCTATTTGCTTTGACCACACAATTTATTTACTCCACCTTTACTTTATATTCAATTTTATAAAAGATTCTCGTCACTTCTTGTTTCACTCTGTTTTGATTCTCCTTTTTAACTCTTTTCGTCTCTAATTTCGTTCTGTTTTGTTCTCAATTTCGATCTGTTTTCTTTCTACTTTTGTTCTAATTTTGTTCTGATTTCTCGTCCACCAGTTTTTCTTTATATAGTTGTTTTGTTTATGGCACTGGCGACAGATTTTGTTTTCCTATTTCCATTTTTTTCTGCGTTATTCGTTATATCAGCCTTATCTCTGACAGATGTCGAGATATTTTCCCTTTCCCTTTTTTGTTTGACCGCCTTCTCCCAACAATTACGTTATCACTGGCAGGCTGTCGAGATAAGAATATTGTTGTTTTCATTTTTTCCTGATTTCAAAATTCCTTTTCCTTTTTGTACTAATTAATTAGTACTGACATTGGCTTTTATTTTCATGTTTGATTCCTTTTTTTCCTTTATCTTTCTCATTTTTAATTTCTTTTTACTCCCGTTTTCTTTTCTGAGCTCCCATAGATCGGCCCGTTTGTCATGGCGATCTTCCCCCAGGTAATTTTATTTATTTATTTATAAATTGTTTATTTAGGTATCCTCAACAATTTTCATTTGTGGTTTCGCGCACTATCTTTAAACAAGTATTTAAGTTCAACACTCTATTTAAATATGTTTGAAAACAAAGCCATGTCGGAATCAAAAAAGAAGAAACGCTGTTTCTACTCTGGCGGGAATAAATAAATGCTTTTCATCATTATACATTTTCTTCTTTTTGCCGACTGATCGAACTAATACACCTTAATAATAAACTTTTTCCCCCTTTTCGTATAACCACCTTACCTAGGCTTAACTGGAGTTAATTCATTTGATTTAAGTTTGCGCTAATTCAGTTGTCTTATTGGTTTCATTTTTCGGTAAAATACAATTATTTGTTGTAGTAGAACTCGTAATAGAATTAAATAATATAGTAATAGAACTGAAACCAAATAATTGGGAAATTAAACGCTTATTATTAAATATTCATAAATTCTGATCTATAATCATTTTCATCTACTTTGACTAATTTTAAAATCATATCTCCAAAATACAATAGAACAATAGTAATAATTCGATCAAATGGGAAACGAACAATCTAGTTCTAATCACAAAATTGATAAGTTTATTAAATTTAAATTTAAATTAATTTTAATCAATTTTCACTAAATTAGCATAAACTATAATTTATTTAAAAATAAAGAAATTGTTCATAGAAGCACTTTAATATAACATTTTAAAATTTCAACAGTGTTTAAATATTATTACTTGAATGTATGAATTCAATAATTACACATGATAATTTAATTTTTTAATAATTATATTTATTTTGTTTTTTTATATTTATTTTAATTTTATTAATTAAGTATGGGGAAAAAAAGACATAATCGTGGCAGGGCTAATAAATATCTAAATGAAGAAGATAGGAAAAATGATTTAATGATGGAATATTATAAAGGTATATTCAATTGGGATAGTGAGAAATGGAATGAATTCTATACTACAATGAGAACTGAATTACCAGCTACATTTCGTGTTACTGGTTTTCGTCAACAAAGTAGAGAAGTTCAATGGTTGATTAAAAACAAATTTCTCGAACAACTCATTGTAAAAAACAATATTGATGATAATGTAAGCGTTGGACCAGGCCCCTTAGCCAAACCACTGCCATGGTATCCAGATGAAATGGCTTGGCAATTGAATGCTAGTAAAATGGAAATCAGAAAGACACCAGAATTGAAGAAATTACACAACTTTCTTATTTCAGAAACGGATTGCGGTATGCATAGAATATTATAAAAATAATATAATTTAAATTTATTCAGGATTTATTTCCCGACAAGAAGCCGTTAGCATGTTACCACCATTACTACTGGACATTGAGCCCCACCATAAAGTATTAGACTTATGCGCAGCTCCTGGATCAAAAACCGCACAATTAGTAGAAATGCTTCATGCCGGCACCGACAAGATTCCAACCGGCGTTGTTATAGCAAATGATATTGACAGTAAACGTTGCTACATGATGGTTCACCAATTGCAACGATTACAAAGCCCTTGCATTGTCGTCGTGCGTCAAGACGCATCAATTTTCCCTCGAATGTTTCTACCGGATTCCCAATCGAAATCCGGAAAATCTCCAATGCTATTCGATCGTATTCTAGCCGATGTTCCATGCAGTGGTGACGGAACACTGAGAAAGAACCAAGATTTGTGGCCGAGATGGTCGCCGTTTCTCGGAGTCAATGAGCATTTCCTACAGATGAAAATTTTACGCCGCTCATTGGAAATGTTGACAGAAGGCGGGCGGATGGTCTACTCGACTTGCAGTTTGAATCCAATCGAAGACGAAGCCGTTTTGGCAGCGATTCTGTCTCAATCTCAAGGCACCGTTCGACTAGTTGACATCAGTGATCGATTGAGCGGCTTGATCAGTGAATGTGGATTGACTCGATGGAATGTAATGATGAAGGACTGCACTTGGTGCTCTTCGATCGATCAGGTGCCAATCGCGTGAGTGATTTACAATTATACTGATACTTGCATTATTAATGGATTTTTGCCCCCCCCCCCCCATACAAGTTCTGATATCTTTATAGTATTATATGATGAGTAATGTAGGACACTTGCCAGTCAATTATACTGGGTTATATCAGCAAATGAAAGCATTTTAATAATTAGTTATAAACACCCCCACCGACCCCATCAAGGTTCCAATTGCCATATTATATTAGCTATTATATGTATAAATGTTCAGGGGGAGTTATTGGCCCTTCCCGTTAATATTCCCAATCATTATTCTGCTATTATTATATTAGAATGCGCCGCAGCTTCCGAGCCAGCCTTTTCCCACCCGCTGACGTGGACTCGCTCAATTTGCAATATTGTCGGCGTATTTTACCGCAAAACCAGAATACCGGTGGATTTTTTATCGCTCTCTTGGAAAAGGTGTCCGGTTTACCGTGGATGAAGCCGAGCAAACCCGGAGAGAAAGAATCCCATCCGTCACCAATAGAGACGGTAACCAATAACGAAACGCCAGAATCAACGTCAGATCCCAATGAAATGAAGCCATTCACCACAGAAAGCGGCTTATTGCATGAAGAATCGGAAACCCAAGCAGAGCAGGTGGAGAAACAAATCGATAGTGCTGAGATTCAGTCACAGGAGAAAGCGACGACAAACAGCGACAAATCGGAACCACCGAAAAAGAAAGCTAGGATATTCAAAGAGGATCCATTCTATTACATCAAACCCGATGATAAAGCCTGGGATGGATTGAAGGAGTTCTATGAGATCTCCGAGGGATTCCCGCATCGGCAATTGATGTACCGGAACGCGGATGGGAAACGTAGGAATTACTATTTCACCAATGAGCTGTTGAAGCAATTGGTTGAGGCGAATTCCGATCGGGATATAAATTTTGTGAATCTCGGTGTCAAACTGTTCGGTATCAGCGAGGATCGATCGTTCAATGGATACCGGATCCTGCAGGAGGGCGTTGAGATCATTGAGCGGTTCATTGGATCAACGCGGCGGCTCGTGTTGTCAACCCGGTCGGATTTATTGACCCTGCTCACCTATGACATGCCATTGATTGGCGAGTTCTCCCAATCGATGCAGCAGGCATTCCACGCGTTGTCCATTGGCCCAGTGATGTTCCAATACGATTTGCCCAATGACAACTCACAGGAGATGCCACGCATTCCGCTGCGGTTTGCTGGGTGGAGGGGACGCAGCAGCCTGCGCCATTATGTGGGCGTTCACGAACGCAGTCATTTGCTGCGTCTGTGTGGAATGGAACCGGTCGATGTTGTCCCTGCCGCCAGAAAGGACAATGGAGATAAAAATTATTGTTTTGCTGAAAACTTGGAGTCTGATGTTGAGGATTCCCAGGAATAATAAATTTATATCTTTGTTTTTTGATTTCTATGAGAGACCATTAAAATGTTTATGAATAATCGATATCACTTTTTCACTTATAAAATAGTAAATAAAATAATTTTTATATGAATAAATAAATTGTTAATGGAAACTTTTATTTTTATGCTTTTATTGTCAGTGTTTGTTTTGTTGGGTTTATTGATAATTTTGCAAGACTCCACATTATTAACCATTGAAAAAAACGTCCAATTTCATCGTCCAAACAATTATTCTTTAAAATTGCTTGCCTGTGGGCCATCAGGTTATTAAATACGCAAAAATCTCAAGTACGGAAATGCAATAAGTAGTCGATGTGTTTAATACTGACAATAATATTCATATGGTGACCCGTCAAAACGACCGCTGTCAAGAGGGCCACCGTTAAAAGAACCACGTAAACACTGAGTAAACAAAAACATTGTTTCCGGAAGTTTCACACCCCATCAACAACTATACACTTATCCCCACTCGTTCTGGAAAACCCTAAAATCTATTTTACACTGCACCGCCACATATTCTCTTCCTGACCAGCCTGATACATCTTTTCTTGCTAACGCATTCCGTGAATTCTTCACTGACAAGATTGATCGAATTCGTGCCGAATTTACTACTCTGACCTGGTCCATATAAAAATCCAACTATTCCCCGACAAAACAATTCCATGGTACTATATTGAAGTGTAATAGCAAACGTATAGAACCTATTTTAAACAGTCCAAATCGTTTGTAGCCAGAGTTAGGTTGGCATTCTTTTGGCACTTACCAGTTGACGCTTAAAAAGTCATCATACCAATGTCACAATACAATATTGGTGTCTTTTTGAAGTCAACATACATACAATAAAAGTCACAAATCCTAGACCCCTTATAAGTATGTTACAAATTTCTCAACCCCACCCTGAAATTAAGACATTATTTACATATCTATAAATCATACATGCATGAAGTTTGTATTAATAATAGACTGCGTTCAAAAATAATATTAATAATAATGTTGAGGTCTGTAAATTAAAATAAATTTAAATGAAATTTAGGTCGAAAATTTAAATAAAAAGTAAGTGAAGAAAAAGGACATATAAAAGCGTGATCATGCACAGAATTGATAGTAAAGGAAAATATGATGGAGGCAGTATTAGAAAATGCCAAAAGCAATTGCGAAAGGCAAGAATCCGGAAATCCGAGAAAAATCAATAAATTGTAAAATCATCGAAATTGAATTTGGAAATCGGGGCAGGTATAGATTAGCTAATGGTCAACAAGATGATCATTAGGGATTTATGAGAAAATGGTTAGAAAGGGTCGAAAAGCATTCAAATGTGTTAAAACAGAAAACGTTAGTTAATTAATTAATTGGCTAATAGAAAACCCGAGCTAATTGGAAACCCGAGCCAATGAAGAAGATGAAGGAAACCCGAGCTGGGTAAACAAAGAGAAAAGTAAATAGAAGGAATATTTGGGTCCATTAACGTGACAAAATGATTAATTGGAAAAGAACAAGGAGAAGATAGTGCGTGCAGAAATTAATTATCTTTATTCGTTGGACCATTATGGGTGACAGCCGAAACAGATATGTGGAATCGAATGTCAAGTGATAGATTGGCTCGGCAATAACCATTTGTCATCCCGATTTCGAAGAATATATAAGGAATGGGAAAATCAGAGCAAATCGGCATTTAGCCTCAGTTAGAGTAAGAAGAAACGAGAATAGGCGTAAGGTAAAAACGAATTAAGGACATTAGGAAAAAAGAAGATATAGAATAGGAATACGAAAAGGTGAAAAAGGATCAAATCAAAGAGAAAAAGGAAAACCTTGGTCAAGAGAACCTAACAAAATAAAAGGTGAATATTATCTTTCGTCAGTGCATCAACACCGAGCTGAGAATTGGTCAAACTTAACTTTGATTATTGATTGTTTATTGTTGAGAAAAGATTATATTTTTGTGATTCAAATATACGTTGGGTAGTTATTGTTTTGATTTAAAGGACACGAGGAGTCAGAGGTTACCGACTTAAATTAATTAAAACCCAACAATAATACTAAATTTCTTAAAGCACTGTGTCTAACACTATGTGTCATTCGATGGTACTTAATCTTAATAAATCTGAATTAATGCATAAGTATTGGTTTGTAAATTCAATTTCCATAGGTAAACGTACTGACGTACGGAAATTGAATATTTTATAAATGTGTGTATTTAATAATAATTTAAAAAATCGATTTTTTTTCTGACCTTTTTTACGATATAGGGCCACCACAATTCTAAAGACGGCCCTGCTGAATTCTCCTCGGTTTCGATCATCACCACATTCCTCGAACAGAGCTATGGTGTGATGTTTTTAGCCTTGGGGACGCCCCCAATGCCGTCTTCTCGACGACGAAACAGGCATTAAGCTATAGGCTACTTATTATTATTATTATTATTATTATTACGAAACGTCATTATTTTATTATTATTTCTTGCACTACATTATTTTAACCTTGCATTAGTGATAATGATCCTGCAAACTCAAACTGAAATCCAGAAAATCTTTGTGGCACGCATAAATTATTGTATGGCATTTACACGTGGTTGACCCAGAAAAATTTATTTGCAAGTTAAATGTAACGGCCTCTAATGTGCTTGAATACTTGTTTACAGAAGGAGAAACAGGTATTTAATAATAGTACAAAATGCCTAATAGTACGTAGTTATAAAGTTGAGTATAATCACCATTCAATAAGATCCAATTCTATTTTCTATTTACGCGGCCCTATTGGCGCGGGCCTCTTTGACAGGGATTGTTTTTGCCAAGGACTTTTATATCAGAGACCCATTTTGTCAGAAGCTTTTTTGTCGGGGGCTGTTTTGTCCCGGGTCCTTTTGACGGGGTACCTATTCACATGGTTTGATTTTCGAGTTCATGTTCTTTCTGAATCATGGTAAAAATAACATAAAGATTAGTCTTGTGTGAGAGCCAATTATAAATCCCATCAAAAGGTGTAAACTCTCAGTAACTCGTACACAAATCTGTCACTATGGATACACCAATCTCTTTGGTGTGTACATAATACATGTTGAGATTTTTTTGAAAATGTTCATAGTCAAACTAATAACTCAACACAATAATTCTTCTAAGATGGTATCAACAAGCTTCCACAAAAATGGGAACAGTTTATTTAACACCGTGGTAATTATTTTTGAGTGGTTGGATAAGTCTCACGATTAAATTTTTGTTGTTGTTTATAAATAAATAAATTTTTGTTGTGATTTTTGGCAAATTTTTGTTGCCAAACCTGTAATGTTTTATTCCATGCCGGATCAGCACCATGCTGTAACTTTTGCAAAAAAAACTAAAAAAAGGTTTTAAATCTTATTAAGTTCATTTATATTGATTTTAATTAAAAAGGTAATACAAAGAAATTATCAATCATTTTAGTGTAATCAATTATTCTGGCTGTTCGATTTTCAATCGACAGTATTACTAATCTATCTTTATTTTTCGTTTCAATTCGTGATATTTTTTTGCTATTGGAGAAAGTGCTGAGCTCCACGGTAGCATGCGATGGTATGGCGCTGTGTCAGATCAGTGCACTATTTTTGATTTCATCTAAAATAATGCAATGAACCACGAGAACAATTAGATCAATAATAATTTATAAAAAAATAATTAAATTTATATTAAGAAATCAAAATCAAACTATTATGGTTTTTAATGTTAGGTGAGGAGTTTTTCAAATTAAATGAAATCCAAAAAATACTCAATTTTTGAATATATAAACATTTGGATATCTTATTTTATCACAAATTGAAAGTTTACCAATGACATATTATTAACCAGAAAATGGATATCTCGATAATTCCTTTCTCAATTAAATACTTTTTACTCCAATCATGTAAAGTTGAAATAATTGAAATCCATTGCCACATTTCATGAGATCGGAAAAGGAATTTAAGAAATAATCATATTAGACTGAAAACCAGCATTAAAGTTAATAATAATAATGATGATGATGATGATGATAATAATAATAATAATAATAATAATAATAATAATAATAATAATAATAATAATAATAATAATAATAATAATAATAATAATAATAATAATAATAATAATAATAATAATAATAATAATAATAATAATAATAATAATAAATAAAAACAATGAACAGTGAAATAAACAATATCAAATGATACTTGGTAAAATAACCACACCTGAATACACAAAAAATAAATTGTTACTCTATTCGAGAATAAATAATAAACATCGTCCTTTTACGAGAAATAAGAAAAATGAAAAATTTCAAAAAATGAGGTGATGAGAATTAATAGGAATGGACCATCATCTCATTTACAACACTGAGGCGAGGCCTTACTATTCTTCTGAGAGCTTATCGTTTCCTTAGTGAGATCAATGATTGGGTTCATAACTTGCAAATCCTCATTCTTTGCTAGAACTCTAATAAAAAATCAAAACCCTTTTTTATTATTTGTGTTGAAATACCTAGCAAGTTCTTCCATTGTCGCTAGAATATTTTCGCCACTCTTAGCACTAGTTTCCACAAATATCAACTTGTGTTCCTAAAATTAATATAATATATTTTATCGATAATACAATTTTCCATAAAATTTCAGGGAATTTCTATTGAAATTAAAATCGGCCTAAATTTACCTGCGAAAAATATAAAAATCAAACATTTCAAAAATTCAAGAAAATATTTTTAAAATAATTAGTAAATGATATGATAAGCCTTTGCTGGAAGTATTCTTGACTATGAAATATTCCTCTTCAATCTGCTTAAGAAAATATATTGAATGTGAATTTAAAGATTTCTATAATTTTAACTGATAATTTTGTGTTTTGAGTTAGAGGACTTTGGAGACAGGATTTATTATGATTCAAAAAACTGATTATCCATACGGAGGAAGTAATTATATTGTAAGTATTTTGAGCAAGATACACATGCATAAATAATACAATATCGCACTTTTCACATTCAGACATACATTACGTAATATTGATGATGATCTCCTTAATTTCCTTTACATTGGAAATATTTCTCATCCAGTTTTCCCTTTTTATATCTTTATTTTTCAATAAAAAGGCAGTTAATTTCTTTTTCAACAATTCGTGTATTAAGACATTTTCTGTCAATTGATGAATGATCCTAAAAAGTCTTGAATTGATTCATTACCTTTCTTGTAACGGATAGCTTCATTTAAATCTCTTCTTATATTTGAAGGTTCTTCGATAAATATAATGTCAATTGAAAATTATTTTTAATAAAAGTTATCCCACCTTCAATAATAATATACAAATAAAAATATAAACTATTCAAATTTATATAGAATTTCTTTTTAATTAATATGATGAAAATTATCATAAACTTCTTACCGATGCTAAATTCTCTCCGAGTTCTCGACTGACTATTTTACGTCCCTCTTCAGCATATCTATCTCTGAGATCAGATTTATTTGATGCAAGAACTATTGGAATTTCACTCCCTGCCGCTTTCTAACAACAAAACAAATTAATATCTGATAATAAATTAATTAGATTACCCTAATAGTTTCCACCCAATCTCTTACATGAATAAATGATTCTATGTAAGTACAGTCGTAAAGAAGCAACACTCCATCAGCCTTTCTGAAATAGTTCGCCGTCATAGAACGGAATCTAAATTGCAATTATAAATTTGTGATAAATATTTGATCTCTACCTTTCTTGGCCTGCAGTGTCCCACAATTGCAGTCCGATGTATTTGCCATCAACTTCTATTGTTTTGTTGCGGAAGTCAATGCCTATAAATAATTAATTATCAACTTCCATAACAGGTATTTATAAGTTGATAGTGTTGGGGTTATGTTAGTGAGTACAAACAAATATTTATAAGCATAAGTTTCAAATGAAAATTAAATAAAATTCCAATCATAAATTCCAGTGCTAAAATTAATTAAAAATTTTAAAATATCAAAAATTCAATATTTTTTCTGGAGGAAAATTATGGCCAGTAGCGAAAAAAAAGTTAAAGAAAAATATAATAATGTAAAATCGATGAAGGGTGCCCAGAAAACTAAATTAAATAAATACAAATTAATTATTTAAAATATTTGTTGACGACATTAATAATTTTAATAAAAATTAAAATCACAGACTCAGTCCTATCAATTTTTAGATTGCGGTTTGACTCTAATAAATGTTAATCACGTGGAGAATTAGAAAAATAAACGGATATTTTATTTTCACAATTTTTTTCTCATTTTATTCAAGATTATAATTGGATTAAGAATTTAAAATTATTTATTATATTTAAATGAATATTTTTAGTCCTGACTTCTTGCAAAAGGGGTAAAATAAACAAAAATTATTCTAGTTAAATACCAAACGGACCAAAATTAATGTATAATTTCAAATTTCTGATTTAAAATATTTTAAGTCACTTAATGAACTAAAAACCGGAGATATGTTGAAAAAAATGGAGATCACACTAATCACAACATATAAAAAGGATAACGAACTCAACGAAATTAGTAATTGTGGTTAAAGATAAAATTAATAAGTAGATTGTGAAAAACATAAAAAATTTAAATTAAAAATTATTTATTAGATTTGCAAGTGTTTTTATAATTTGAGGTGGACTTCCATCGGATTTCCTATCCGGAGCATTTAATTATATTACTATTTCTATTATTGAATCAACCGGTGTTTATAGTTGTTAAATTGGAAAGGTGAATTCGAATCGCGAAAAGTTGTTTTGTTGAAAATATAACTTAATTGTGTTGGAGTCAGATTATCATCATGTTTCTACCGAAATTGTTTATAAACCTTACAATTCCTTACAATATCTCAATAGTGAAAAATAAAATATATTTTGTTAGGTACACAGCAAACTGATTAAAACTGAGACTTTTTACTGATAGGCAATTTTGACAATTCATATTTTAAATACTAATCTTACTAAAAGTTAAAATATTTTTACTCGATAAATCTGGACAAAACCCTGCTTCATATTTTAAATGGATAATATGGTAGAGGATATTTACAATAAACAAATAACAAAATTTAGCAAAGTAATAAAAGTTGTAATTCAGAATAAATTCAATTTGTATAGCGGAAAGGCCAGCTTTCCATAAACACTTGAGAAGGTCTTAAGATTTCTAAATTTGCTTCGCCGTCTAATTTCCGTAGAAAAATTTATAGGAAGTCAGATATTCATTAGTTCCACAAGGATTGATGCTAATGTCTAATAAATCTTTCTAAAAGTACTGAAAAATGATTTACACGCTGTTGTTAAAATGCCTCTTTAAACTATTTTCCGGGAAATTCCGAGTAAGAAATTTAAATGATAACTCCTTAACAGCTTTCATAAATTATACTCTTGAAAAGCCAACAGCAATCTCAGACAACACTCAAGTACAGAATTCCTTAGAAGGTGAAGAATTAGAGATCGGATACCAGGGTAATTCTGAATCATGAGATATATAATGAGTATGCGAGGCAAATCAAGTTTTCTTAAACTTTACCTTAGGATTGACAAAAAAAGGATTATATAAGTTAAATATGTAAAGAAATTTGATAAATTTAAAGAAATATTAATTAAAATGTGAACCAACAAATCTCTAACCAATAGTTGTCATGCAGTCCGAAACAAATGAATCCGTACATAAACGCGTAATGAAAGTAGATTTTCCAACAGAAGCATCACCAGCAAAAACTATTTTATATAACCTTTCTGGCATGTAATGCAACTGTTTAGGTTGGTTATGTGATGGCCGCGCCAAATTAGTAGCACTATCCCATTTATCAAGAGGATATTCAGAATCACTTGCATCCCCTCTAGGATATCTTTCCCTATATCTAGATTGGTATTTTCGTTTTTCTTTAATTCCTTTTTGTTTACATGCCGTTCCTTGTATACTACTTGCTGACAACTCTCCTATGTCAGATTTTTGATGGATGGACGAATCTTTACTTGATCGTCTACTTCTGAATTTATCTGTATGTAGACTATTAGGTCTACTAATCATCGTCTGTTCATTAGACTGAATACAAAATGTTCAATTAAAGATTGAGCTGTGACTCATGTTCACTCACCTGTGTTTGACAATCATTTACTAAATCATCTATTTTATCCGAAGACTTGATTGACATACCAAATTTACATTGCCCTATGCATATTTCTGAGAAAACATTCAATGGCTCTACTTCTGATTCCAGTTCTGTAACATCTCGTAGAGTTGACAAGCCGCTGTCCCCTGCAAATAAAACTAATAATAATAAGCAACTGTTGTCAACGCCCATTGCGCACCATGTTCATCTGGTAGAGAATCCTGGGTAACACTGTCTATTTTCTCTCTGGTGTATACACATGCATGTGCTTTATGATAAGCCGGATCACACTGAACTAATTTACATTCTGCTTTGTATGAAACTGGAGGAGATGTACAACTGATTCTACGAATTATTTCACTAGCAGAAGGAGAGGTTTCCAATGCTGATCTGAGACTGTCATTGGTATCTTGAAGTTTCCTATTAATTTCTCTGGAATAATTGATAAAATAAAGATTCATACACTATCTCTATAAATACCTTAAAATCTGTAATTGCTTCATCAAATTTTGCCAGTCTTTTTCATACGATCTTAAATTAATATTGTCCCTAAAAATAGTGGTAAAAATAAATATTTAAATATGATAATTTATAAAAATACCAAGTCAAAGGGTCTCAACACGGGTTCCATTAACAATTTCAAATGGTGAGTTTTTCAAATAAAATTTTAACAAATTAACAAGGCAATATTACTTTTTTGAATTTTTGTTTCGTTTAGTAAATACTGATGTTTAGTAAATACTGACAAATAATTACTGACAAATTACAAGTAAAATATTAAATAAAATTTCATTTTATGCTTCAGAATTTTTTTCAGCTTTACTTGTAGTTTTATATATTAGGTTGCTGCAATTTTATCTCTATCAATAGCACTTTTGAAATAAAGAAAATGAGCAATGGAGAAAAATTATTCAAAGGGAATGTTATGTCCTTTAGATATATTTGTTTTGTGTACCAAAGGGTGAGAAAGGAAAGGTATATGTCCCGGGTGCTGAACTAAGCGGCAGCGCAAGACTGAGCGCCTAATATTAAAAAAAAATTATATCACATTTAGCGAAGATAAGCAGCAGGATGCTCCGAGTGGGACAAACTCAAGTCGGAAGTTGGAACATCTTGCCGATTGTGGATTTGACTCAGAGGGAGTAAATTATTAGAGCAATAAAGGAAGGACGTGGAACACGCTAGAGGAAATCAGCAGAGATTTCGACAGCGAAGAAGCTGTTGATCTGCCGCTCCTAAGACGTGCTTCACCTAGTTGAGTAACCACTTTACTGTGTTCTTTTATAGTGTACACACATTCAATATTCTCACATTTATCAAAATAGAGTTAAAACCAACTATTAATAATAAAAACTAAATATTTTTATCCCCTAACGAAGCATCGAATTGTTATATGTTGTTAATGATAGTCAAAAGAAGATGCTTTTTTTACTACATGGGAAATAATCAAAAAAGTTCAGCTTTTGCGTCATTTCGGTTGTTATTAGTTATAAAAATACAAAAGGAAAATTTTAAAGATAAAACCTCTCAATAAAAACATTTCTAATTAAAAACTTTTCTGAGCAAAATTTTCGCATTCAGCAGATAAAAAACCTACAAAATATGGTATTTTCAATCTAAATAATAATATTTCTTTTGTCAGCCCATGTAATCAATTTTATATAGTTTTAATTTCTTAATTACACAAAAGTTCAATTGTATTGATTTTTCACAAAAATTAAAACAATTAATTATTTTCTTAGGATTGCATGACTTTGTTTTAAGCAAGTGTTTATATTGTCCAGGGAAAGTTTGAAATATTTGAACGCTAAATTACCCAAACGTTTGATTTCACTTTAAAAATAACGAGACCTCCAATATTAATATGACATAAATTTTGATTCAAAATCATTTATAACATTTAATTAATGTTTGGTGCAAAGCGAGATTCAGCATTTACTGAATTATATAAGTTCTACACTTTTAATATATTAAGAAGTAAACTTATTCAAGTAAAACAAAGATCCTTAATTAAATATTATTTAATACTAGTATAAGCACTCGTCATAAGGCGGTTGTATTGTGAAAATAGTCACCATCAGAATTTTTTCCGAGGGATTCATAAATAAATTTCGCTAATTAGTTAATATTTTCATATATTAATTATATTATTTCTTATATATAAATTAATTTAAATTTATACTAATTTTTATGAAAGAAATTAATTTATTTTAGTTTCGATTTTCATAAAGTTGTTAAGTTTTGGGTTGGCGATAAAATTAAAATTCTTACTCTGACTCCAAGCGTGTCTTTGACTAACCCACAAATAACAATTAACACTAAAACTTTATTGAATATCACAAACATTTTCACAATGATACAATTGGCACAACAAGCTGACTATCGATTATACAGTGCTTTTACAACACTATTGTTAGGAATAGCACACGCGTATAACCTTGATTTGACAAATCTCTCACAACTGAGAAGTGTAATAATAGATAATTTTAACTGGTTGTTTTCTGATTTTACTTGGATTTACTCGCCAAACTTTGTGGTATAATGGAAAATTTCCAAAAAAATATCTAGACATATTTTGAATGTTTTTTATTGTATTTTGATATTCCATTTATGTTAACTGATATTTGATCAATGGTCTTATTTATTTTGCAGGGAAAAGTTTTGCAGCTCCTTTTTCATCTAACACTTAGTAAAGCACTGCAGAAAACTTATCGTAAATTGAAACAGACAAAACAGAATCTAGTTATAAATATTTAATTCACGATTCGGACTTTTTTGTGCATTTATTGTTCTCCAATTTATTGTCTGTGTCGTTTTTGTATGCAATGTTTTTACTGCGCATTTATTGGTGGATACCATTAATTCAGAATAAATAGTTCACAATTATACAAACAAAAAACTCGAGTTTTAACAATCTCAAGGACTACTAAATACTTAATTAACTTTTATTATACAAATTTGAACTCATGTAACCTACTCAAAACCTACTCTTTTAAATAAAAATTTAAAAATTTGAAATTTAAGAATTTTTCTTGTTAAATACACATTTTAATCGTTTTGTGTAGTTTCGAATAGTGGTGTTTCGAGGTCACCTCAATTAAGAGCCCAATATCAAAAGACCCTCGTGACACCCTCCTCCTTACCATAATCATGGAAGGCAATAGTCATTATTGGAAACCTAATAATAAGTAAATCAGATTCCTAGGATTATTTATCCAACATCACACAATAATAACAAATCCTATATGTTGGAAACATAAAAGTCACTATCTGCTTTCAGCCCAAACTCCCAGAATCATTGACGCTGATTCTACCACCTTATTCTAAAAATAATTGCAAATTTTATCCATATCTAAATCAGATATATTTTACATAGTAGTTCTTACCCTAGCTTAAAAATCAGTCAAGGATAAGTCAGCAACTTCATCAACTAATTGATAGTAACATTTCAATAGAAATGAATTAAGTATTTTCAATTCATTCAAACAAGCATTCAACACTTCATTCAATAAATATACTGCTATTCATCATTCATTTCAATAAATTGTTATAGATACCAAAAGAGAAATGCTTACTGTTGAAGTCTAGATATTTTATTGTTCATTTGTTGTTTTAAAGTGACCAGCTCACTACGGAGCATTGTGCCTTCTGTCTGTGCCGCTGACAGTTGTACTTGGAAAATATTATTTTCTCTTTGTAGATTCATCAGCTGATCTTTTCTTTCGGACAACAATTGGACATTCTCTGCAGCTGTTAAAACTTTCTTTAACTCCTATAATATTTACAATGATATATGAATACAGTCAACATTTATGATTAAACTATCAGATAGTGTTATGCTTCAAAGCTATTAATTTAGAAAAATGGTGCAACAGCAACAAATTTATTTAAAATATTTTGACTACTTTAACATGTTGATAAAAAATAAAAATGGACTCATATTTTTCCAAGTTCGTGAAATTAAATATTTATTTTATATTATTTAACGAAAATATTCAACTTTGTCCAGGATCATAAAACCAGGAAATTTTTAAAAGCTTGCTTAATCTTATTGCCATTCCATTCATTATATCACACTGCCAGACTGTTTGACACCTATCCATGAATATATATAACTATTCATTTCAATATTTTTACATTCTGAATGCCGATGCAAAATTTAGTTGCTGTGTTTTTGAGTTTTCGATGTGACGGTAAAACTTTTGTGTAGATGACTTTAAAAATCTCGTTTGTAAGAAAAACTGGTTTGGGAGCCTGGTAAAAAATGGTTTAATTGCGCAATAAAAAGTAATAAAAAACATGGTAATTATTTACTATAAGTACCAGAAATACCTTTTAACTTTTAAGAATTTCCCAATTAAAACAACATGATTCCCAAATTTTAGTTACCAGTACCATAAATACTATGCAAAAATTTAAATCAATACGAAAATTTAAAGTAGGTAAGCATTTGTTGCACAGTGTTTATTATTTGAAAATACAAAAATTTATGTAAATTTAAACATTAAATATCAATTTTATAAGTTTTTTTTAAATATTTTCATTTGTTTAAATAAATATATTAATTATTATTATTATTATTATTATTATTATTATTATTATTATTATTATTATTATTATTATTATTATTATTATTATTATTATTATTATTATTATTATTGTTGAGGTCAGTAAATTAAAATAAATTTAAATAAAATGTAGGTCAAATGAAAAAGACAAATAAAAGTGTGGTCATGCACAGAATTGATAGTAAAGGAAATTATGATGGAAACAGTATTAAGAAATAGCAAAACCAGTTATTAAGGGCAAAAATCCGAAAATCCGAAAAAATCAATAAATTGTAAATTTATCGAAATTGAATCCGAAAAACGGGACAGGTATAGATTCGCTAATGGTCAACAAGATGGTGATTAAGGATTTATTAGAAGGTGGTTAGAAAGGGTAAAAAAGCATTCGAATGGGTTAAAACAGAAAAGCGTTAATTAATTAATTAATTTTCTAGTAAAAAAACCCGAGCTAATTGGAAACATCAGCCAATGGAGAACCCGAGAGATGAAGGAAACCCGAGCTCGATTAACATAGAAAACAAACAAAATGAGAATCTCGGAAGGCAGTTATGATGACAGCATGATTAATGGAGACAAACAAAGTTTAGGGCTATTACGAAGGATTAACAAAGGGAGGCCATTATTCACGATATGGTTCAAACAAAGGTCGAGGAACCGGTTGTCAAACCATTGTCAGATAGACGCAATCCGGTCAAAAACCAATTAATCAATGTGATTATTTTAATATAAAAGCAAAGTCGAAATTCAAAATAATCGGCATTTTGCATCAGCTAGGAATTCGGAATAAGCGATTGTAAGCAAAGGGAAAGGACAATTTAGGAAGTTTAAGGAAAAAGAAAATATAGGACATGGGGATACGTAAAAAGTGGAAAAGAATTAAATCGAATAGAAAAGGAAAGAGGTGATCAAAGAAGCTAGGGAAGAAAAAGGTGAATATTATCTTTTGTCAAGGCATCAACACCGAGCGGAGGATCGGTCAAAGTCATAAAGTTTTGGTTATTGATTATTTTGTGTCGAGAGAAATATATTTTTGTGATTTAAATATCCGTTGGGTAGTTTGTTAGTTGTGATTTTCAATTAAAGGGACACATGGAGTCAGAGGTTACCGACTTGAATTATTAAAACCCAACATAATAATAATAATAATAATAATAATAATAATAATAATAATAATAATAATAATAATAATAATAATAATAATAATAATAATAATAATAATTATTATTATTATTATTATTACACCAATCCCTCGCTTAACGAATTAATTCGTTCCTAAAAAATTGAACGTCAATCGAAATTTCGTTAAGCGAATTTTAATTTTAATTATCGGTAATATAAACCAATAATTCTGATTAAAAACGGTAATTAATAAATTAAAAGATCTAATCAATCCATTATTGAAGAACACATTGGTAATTCAGAAACAAAAATAATAGGTATGTATTTTATTTATTTATAACAAAAAGATATATTCGTACGGTGTGATTTACTAATTAAATGAGAAACAAAAAGTCGTAAATCGAATTTTTTTTCGTAAACAGAGACTGTGAATTTTTTCTAAATTACCTTATTGCGAAACTTCGTAAAAAGAGACTTCGTAAAGTGAGGGATTAGTGGATTATTATTTATCTCTGTTATTTCATTTTCATTAAATTTTTACACGCTTTGTAGGCAATACATTTGAGTGGTGTTAAATCAACTCAAAACTGAAGAAAAGAACAAAATAAAAAGCTAAAAATATTTGCTTTCACCTAGAATTTATAACATGAATAAGCTATACAAATTTCATCATTTCTGAACTCAACGTTTGAGAGCTTTTCCTTCTTCAGATACATAAATAAACTCAAGGATTTTTTTTTAGTTGAGATTTTAAATTTTCAGTATACCATATCTTAGATAAAATTAAATAAATTTTCAATATTGTTTAATTCATTTTTAATATGAAGAATTCATACGGAAAGAAACCGTATTTCAGAAGGCAAGGTAAAGAAGTAATATGAATAGAAAAAAAGCAATTTTATTGTCATATTTCGGTTATTATAAATGTTTACTTCTTCATTTTCTTTAAACTTTTCTTTCCAATGGCTAATTTCTTCATCTTTTTTATGGAGCTGCATTCGAAAATCTTTTTCTATTTTCTCAGCCTCCTATAAAACAATCAAATAAAATTATAGTTTATTTTAAAATATTTACAGATTTTGTTTCTTTTTTGTAAATCAATTCTATTTGGGATTCATATTCCTTCTCTAAATGACGAAGACTATTTTCATACGCAAGCTTTTCCCTTAAATATACACTTGAAAGGAAAATAGAATAAGATAATAATTACCTGTGAGATTTAGCAAGGAGCGCTTGTTTTTCTTTGGATAATTCTTTAATATCATTAAGAATGCTGTCAATGATAACATTGAATTGGTCCGCCCGATCTGGATTGGATATGCTGATTGCGTCGTAGAAATCACAAATCTTTTCTTCACTTCAAATTAAAAAAAATTGCAAACCAAGTAGTAAAGAAATGAAGAATTAAAAGTTTGTAAAATGATTAAAAAATTATATTAAAAACAAAATAATTGCATCTACAAGATAAAATAAAAATAATGACATTTGGGAACAAAAAATCAGAAATGCAACTTTTTAACATTTTTTATTAAAAGTGCCAAAAATCTCTGTGAACTATTTAATAAACAGTGAAGAAATACTTGAATAGTAAAAATGCAGATTTTTGACTCTTATTCTTGTAAACAAAACTAGATTTCGACAGTTTTATAATAATTAATTCTAATAATGGAAATATTTCTAGAAATAACAACACTTATAGTGTGAAAACAGTAATACATCGCATAGTCCGGCCTCGATCAGCCAGGATTAGAGATATGCACTTCTCGACTTCATTTTGTTCTCGAGAATTTTCGCGCAAACTAACTTTACAAAAGAAACATTTTTTTTATTTTATAAATTCATTATTAATTAATTACTATAAGAAGTTAGACATAATTATAATTTATTACATTATTATTTATATTATTAAAATATAATAAAAATTCCACTTATATATTTTCTTTCAGAAAAAGATGTTTTAAAAAAACATAAAATGTTTATCGAAGAATCCTTAAGTTTCGTTCTTCTCTCAGAGATAATATGACCTGATATTGAAAAATTCCTTTCATTGTTTTCAACGCTGATTTCAAATTTTCCATATTAGCTGTCAATACGCCCGTTGCTTGAAACAGATTAAAATCTCTGGCCAACGATAGAATATTATTTCCGACTGGTCCGGGTTTTTTCAATTTCTTGTATCGATTCTTCTAATTGTTGTTCTAAATTTGTTGTTTGTGTATCATCCGAATTGTTGCAGAGCCGGAGTTGACACATTCAGCTTGATTTGACTCATTATTTTGGAACAATCTTTGCATATAAGTTTTAGCAAATTTCATCATATCCGTTTTCGATGCAGATTTGAAGAACTCATCGTCTTGCTCCCGTAAATGGTTTGGATTTTGGAGGAACTTAGTTAATGAAACCAGCAACTTATTTCTTCTCTTAGATATCTTAATCTTTAGTTCATCCAATAGTGTTTTGCTTAATACTGAAGTTCTAGCTTGAAGTGTATTAAATAAAAAATGTAATATTCCTTCGGCGGTAAGAAGATTAGTATCTTTGCGGCTCAAAGTTTCAACAGCAAATTTTGCCGGGCTCAATGTATTAAGAATGGATTTGGCTGCATGGATGTTCTCAGGTCCCCAGAGACTGCTTTTATTTAATTGCAACAACGCTTTTCTATGGAATTAATTACACCCAGGAACCGCTCCACCATAATCTGGAAACTACTTCATCGCGTGCGACAATCTAAAAGCAATGATAACTCTTTTTTTGCAACTATTATAAATTTGTTATCGGTGATTTTTTAAAAAGTGTTACTATTTTACGAATTTTTTTTATTGTTCCATAAACATACAGATCATTAATAAGAGAATACTTTTCAACAAATTCAACTTCATAATCCTCGACTTCCTAATCGTCGACTTCATTTGATTCTTCTAGTCTGTGGTTGTTTTTATAATTTTCTTGATCAATCTCTTCAGTTTCATCGACAATATAATATAAAAGTTCCTGGTCTATTTGTCTCGTTTTCCTATTGTAAAAAACAGATATAACTGCCAATTTAATTTAATTTATTTGAACAAAATACATGTCGAACTAAACCAAATATCAACATTCACATTTATTAATACGTTAAGTGAGAAAGTAATGTTGTGAATACACAAACAAGGTTTTTGTTTAATTCGCGAAATTCTCGAGAATCGAGAACAAAATATTGATCGAGAATTCTCAAGAAATCTAGAAAAAGAATTCTCGAGAATAATCTCTAGTCAGGATTCACTAATGTCCGGTTTGCGTATTTCAAAACAAACTAAAATATTAGAACACAAAATAAATTTTTACACACAAATGATCGGTTTATCCCGCTATAAAGTCAAGTCCCGTTATGCAATTTTAAAGTTATGCGGTATGATACCGAGTTTCAATGTTTTTAGGATTCCTCGTTTTATGTGTGGGTACCTAGCCATGGTGGGTTTGATGGTTCCCCTTAAAACGTTTTAAGTGTCAATTTCGCATTGTAATAAACAGTTACGTCAGCAACTGTTTGATGGGGGTGGTGACATTTTCAGGTCGTGGTCGTGGTCGCGATTGATCTAATTTATATATTGATTTCATATTGCAATTTTTAGAGAATAAAAAACAAATTGCGAATAACATGCATTCAAAAAGCTATTTCTAATAAAGACATAAAATTATTAACAGCGTTTTAAATATTGAAAAATACAGAACATTTTTTTGGAATCAATTAACACTTTTTGTATGTGTAATTCCTCAATTAGTCCGGTTTTAACAGTCTTTGTTATTTTCGGAAGCGATTACCCGGACTATGTGATATGTTGAAGTACATATTTTTCAATTACAAAGAAAATAATATCACCTTAACACCTAAATTCAAGTTGTAATATTTTAGTTAAGAAGTCCAAATAGTTATTTTACAAACAAGTCTTCCTCATGTTATGTAAATGATGATTTCAGCTGCTACACTCCAAATGATCCAATCCTTTAGTTTTCAATGGAAAGAAAACAAATAACATCATTCACTAATCAAGATAAGTTATACTAATAAACTATATAACAAAGGTTCATATGTATAATGTTAATAAATTGTAATTCATATAACACTAGGGTTCTCAATACCTCCTTGATTGCACTCTTTCTTTTTACAGAACTCTTTAGTCATATAAATGCAGAAACTTTAAATTAACAGATAATTTATCATAATATCAGGAATGCCCTATAAGATTTTGCAAGATAAGCATTTGATTGACAAAACCATGAAAATATTCATTAACTGTAACCATCATCACTTTCACAATAATTCAAAATTTATTTTCATTTTTTATGCAATACAACAAAAAAATTTCATAATTAAAACCTTTTATCTTTTTACAATTTCCCTTTTCTTCACTTATTTTGTAGACTTTCGATCAATTTATAACTTTACCTTTCCTAGTGTTAAAAACATTTGAAAAAGTGCCGAAAATTCGTGTTAATTATAAAACAAAATATCTTAAAAAGGAAATAAAATCAAGACCATTTTATGAAGTGAATAAATGCTATTAAAATATAACTCAATTTGATCATCTCAATAATTAATAATGATATTGTTTAAATATTTCTACAAATAATTTTCTAAAAAACCAGGGTACAGTCATGAGTTAAATAAAATAATTAAATATTTTAAATAATAAGAACACATTAAAACAATTGCATGGTCATAATAATAATAATAATAATAATAATAATAATAATAATAATAATAATAATAATAATAATAATAATAATAATAATAATAATAATAATAATAATAATAATAATAATAATAATAATAATAATAATAATAATAATATTAATAATAATAATAATATTAATAATAATAATAATTATAATTTACAAATTGGTTTCAAAATATATATCAACTCTATTTAATTTTTCGTTTTACTAAATCAAAGGGTAATTTTAATTATATTGACAATTATAAACGTTATGGTTGAATTAACCAATATTTAGGTCTAATATACTTGATGTTGTACCTACTACTGAAAAACTGTATATAATGATCATGTCACCGAATAAGGGAAATTTGCTATTAACATTGAAAAATGAATAGAGAAATTCTTTATCTGATTTGTATCGATATAGAACATGAGCATATTAATAATAGTACGTGGCTCAATCTAAAACAAATCAGGTGATCTGGAATTTTTTTATAAAACATATGGAGCGTTTCACCTCGTTCACCGCATACTATTTTGACAAATTTCCCAATCTAAAGGAACATGCAGATTAAACCTCTGCCAAATCTTTCTATTATTGGAAAACAAACATAAACTCACACACACACACACACACACACACACACACACACACACACACACATATATATATATATATATATATATATATATATATATATATATATATATATATATATATATCTTTAGTTCTACTAATTAAATACGATTAATGTGTCACCTTATTCAATATTTTTTCTTTCACCATATTTGGAATAAATAGAGAAAAAATATTTGACGTCACTATTCCCGTTAATTGACAATATTTAAGTTGACACAGCAACTAGGAATTTTGAGGAATCTTACCGAATCATAATAGTTCAATATACCACCGGAAAGGATTCTTAAAGTAGCAATATATGAAAGGTTATTTAGGAATCGTTGAAACATATTCATTTTCATCTTTTTGATTAACTATTACCTTTTGATTATTATTACCATCATACCTTCAACATAGACATATCAACAATCCGCATGTTTGCTTAATTTGCTCGATGTACTAGAGCCATTCAAGTCTCTGTGCATTTATTACATATTATATTTCAGTTGTATTTTTGAAAGTGGGAAGTCCACTTTTTTGTTTTAATGAGATATTGATCATCTCAATAATTAATAATGAAATTATTTAAATATTTCTACAAATAATATATATTTAAATATATTGATAAATTCTAGCTACTAACTTTTGTAATATTTTCCATTTAAAGAAAATGTTAATTTATTATTCAGTAAAGTTAAATATTAAAGATGTGTGAGAAAAATAAAAAGTTTGATAAACCCAAAAAGACTTGCCACACTTTCAAATAAAATCGGTTCATATAATACTTAGTAGAATGTATCATCTATGTGACATATTACACAACATAACGTGTTTCCTGACAGTGCACTAGAAACTGTTCTATCACCTGAATACATACCGTATACCAAGATAAGCTTCTACAATTTTGATGCTTCCTAAGTATGATAATATATTATGATCTCTTAAAAATTTTCCAATATCTAGATTTTGTATATTTATAAACGGTAAAATGAAAAGAAGATAGAAATAAACTTTGAAGACCATCCATGTTATCTTACCCCCCAAAAATTAAATTAAAAAAGAACACATATAATTATTATATTTATTTTCTAAATCACAGTTACAAACTCAGCAAATGTTTGTAAAGAGTTTGTAAATGGTCATCCAGGTGGCCAGAAAACCACAATGTCGTTGAGAATAGTGTCGAACACATCGGCACTGTTGCTTAGAACACGTTTGCGCCACATAAACTCACATAATCACATAAATCACAGATAGCCTTAATAAATTCAACTTCAATAATGTTCAATAACGTCATCAATAATGTATTCTCTCATTTTTTATATTGTTATTTTAATTGTATTTTATGATTTAATCTTTGGGGGTAAGATAACACGGAAGTACCTTAATTATTATATGAAATGGTATGATTATTACAATTTCATTTGCAAAGGTCTAAATGCAGTAATGTTTGCTAAGTTTGAGGCTTGCTAAACATTTTTTTATTTTTAGAAAAAATAGCGATAATTATAAAAATACAATCCATATGATATATGCTTAAAACCTATTAATTTAATATAAAGAAATTATTATCAATTTCAATATTTTGGAAGTACTTTTAATTTTTATGAAAGCTGAACATTTTTTAAATATCAACTATAAATAATGTGACCATATTTTTGGGGAAAATAAAGAACATATCGAAGAAAATAAAAAATATATCTTAAAGTAATTTATAGTTTTCTTTAATATCACTTAGATTTTATCTTTCGTTTCTCTCAGAGCTTCGCAAACGTTCATAAATTTTTTATTGCTCTATTCCACCAACTGGCAATTCGCATTTCATCAGCTATCTTTTTATATTCTGTCTTTCAAAACAATTTGATTGCTTTTCAACAATTATTCTCTCACTCCGGGTCTAATTGGCTCAACATCAAGTAAATTGATCAGTCCCGTCTTTGATGCTTTATCTAAACTTATTCTGATCATTTATTAATCCCTCGGTCTTCCCTCATTTCTAAGTTGTCTATACAAATCGGGTTTATCACAGTGGTCGGGTTTTCCATTGACTCAGAATTTCCACTAGCTGATTAATTAATTTTTATTTTACGTTATAACTTTTACTGGGGACCCCTAACTGAATTTTTATTATTATCCCTGGACTTGTCTCACGATTTGACGTTGAACTATATCATTTCCCTCGATCAATATTATTTTTCAAAAATTATAAATTTTTAATTAATTTTATGCACTTTTGTCATTTTGATATTCTTATTGATTTTATTTGTATTTGTATTTTATCTTTGTGCTTTTACGTACTACCCCAATAATAATAATAATAATAATAATAATAATAATAATAATAATAATAATAATAATAATAATAATAATAATAATAATAATAATAATAATAATAATAATATATTATTATTATTATTATTATTATTATTATTATTATTATTATTATTATATAACATTATTATACAAGTTTATATTTATTCGAGAAAACAATTTTTGGAACTTGTTTGTTTCTTTCTCATTTGAAGGAAAAAAATCCAAACACCTTATCGATTTTCCTATATAATATTATAAATAGAAAATTATATTAATAAAATAATGTGAAAATCATTTTCACTGTTTCAAGTGCCTGTATTTTACAAAGTAATATTAAAATGCTCAAGCAATAACTCTCGGCCTGTTGATTATTCAATGGGGAAATAAACAACTTTAGCTTTTGATAATAATAAACAAAAGTTTTATTAATTAATTTAAAATTTAGCAATTGAAATATCCCTATCACTAACCCGATGCACAGTGAGACCCGATAGATCAGATAAGAAAGGGAATATTTTGAGCCCCAATCTAGGATAAACAAATTAAAACAATTTGGAAACCCTCAAATGTTTACCTAGGATTCCAGGAAGATAATTAATTCCAATTCTCTAGATTATTTACCTCTCAGAAACAGTATAAAATGAGAGCTCAAATTGTCTTGAGCGAAAGGTGCAAATAGTTACAAGTTGTAATTTGATTGAAATTGAATAAAATTATTCTGTGTTGGGTTTCGATTTATTTGGTTTAATAAAAACACTAAGAGTCAGAGAGAGAACCAACTTTAAAAATAAAAAACCCAACAATATTTTTGTATGCATTCTTGGTATAGAATGTTTATTGTAAGAAACGCAAATCATTATATTTATTTTGAATAAGAAATACGAAATTTAACGGGTCTCTTTTTTCTCTTCCAGTATAAATGAATCTTTCCTCCATTTTCTGTTCTCGATTTGACATGCTTCCACAAAAAAATAAAAAATGTATTTTTATTTATTTAAATTGTTATATTTTGAGGAAGTATATCAAGTGAAGTTTTTAAATAAGACGCCACTACAATAACAGTGTTGTTTAGGGATTTTTCCCGAAACATACATTGGAATATGCAATAAGACTACCACATTACCGTTTGCTTAGAATGTAAATAAAATTCTGAAAATGCTAGCTTTAAAAATAATAATGATCTTCGTGCTGTGATTGCCTACTGAGACTTCTTAGATTTTCGCCTAAACAAATTTGTTTTTGTTTTCGTTATTTTACTTTGTAAATTTGCACTAATTAAATACTGTAAATACTTTCTTTGGTTTTAAAATAATTAATTTTTTCATTGATATAATCTTATTTCTCAACATTTACCCTTGTCTTGATTTCCAGCGATGAACAATAACGCTCCTTTCTGATATTTGTTTACTTCTCCTAACTATTTATTTCCTTCTATGACTATTTTAAATTGATGTTTTACATCCATCCGAAAACCTTTGTGTCGTCTTAATTCAAGAAAGTGGAAAATATGGTATAAAATTCGCATTTGACCAAATTTACAAATATTATTGTAAAATAAACATGAAAATGTTCCTACTTCTTGCTTTTTCTATAGTTCTGGTACAGTAAAACTTTGATTCCACTTTATAGCTTTGAAACTTTACTGTTTTTGTTTAACATATTATATATTTTGATAAATTATTTTTAATGAAATATTATTTTTTGAAAAAGAAGACCAAATTATTTTATAAAAGGAATATAAAGGTAGATATATTTTGTTTATTTATTGTCATTTAATCATTTAATGAAAATGGAAATTGTTTATTAATTTATTGTCTAATTTGATTATTTAAACAAACTTATTCCAAATTAAATCCAGTAAAAATATAGAAATGCAAAAAATACTTACCACGAAAAGAGAGACATTCCTTCGTCGGACGAGCGATTATTTAAACACATTCTACTTTTTGCATAATTTGAATTGTTGGTTTTATCGAATTCCTGAGGTGGAGACCAACTGGAAATCGAATTGACTCTACTCCGTCGTTTTTCTAAATTCTTTTTGTGAATTTGTTTATTGATGAGTTTTAATCCAGCTTTAAAATCATCGACGTTTATGCAACCGTCTTTGTCTTGGTCTAGTTGACTAAAAACGTCCAAAAGATCATCTTCATTTAAATCGCAATTCATCGAAAATAAATCTTCTTTATTTATGAATCCTCTTTGCATGGGATCTAGAGTATGGAAAAGAGTGGAAGCTCTTATTGATAAATCATCTAGTAGAGATTCCGTTGAACTTGCTCTAGACATTTGATTGAATGTGTCGAAATATCCACTTCCAAAAGCCGATCTCCTTCTATCATCGAATTTATCATTTAAAGGGCCTCGATCGAAAACCGAATTAAAATTATTGTCTGATTCGTAGTTAGAGTTAAGGTCAGATTGACGTCTCATTAAAAATAAAAAATTGTGATGAAAGTCAAACGAAAACGATTTCTATAGCACTACAAAAACGGCAATGCTCATAGAAAATGAAATTGAAAGCTCATTGGAACGTTAATTGTAATTTAACATACAAATCGATTGCTTTAAGCTTGTAATAAACTTTCAGCCAATCAGAATTCATTCTAAGCGGCACAGAAAAATCTATTGTTGTAACCTAGAAAATAAATTATTGTGCAGTAAAAATTAGATTTTTAATAAAAATTTCCATTTTTACCAAAGTAAGTTATTTCCATTTAGTGAGTTATTGTCAAATATTTTAATCAAGTAAATATCGACACATTTTTCTAGGATTTGAATGTTGCAAAATTTGATTTTTGCGTAAATCACTGGAAACATTTTAATTTATGTGAAAGAGCTACATAAATAGTAATTCTTTTTTTTTCAAAAGTATATTTTTGTTTTTACTAATGAAGCTGGAATATGTTATTAAAGAATTTTATATTAGTATTTCTATTTGTTAGTTACTTATGATAGATATAGCATTAAAAATTGTATTTAATCTGTTTTCATATATCAATAGCTTAGCGAGGGTAAATGACATCTGGAGGCGAATTATTGCATTTTTTGGGATTACATAAAGATTATATAAATTAATCAAATTATGGGGCTACAAAAAAATATTATTAATCAATAAAAATTTAATTAAAAGATAATTCATTGAATTACGGGTCATAAAAATTAATAAATTTTTTGAAGGAAACAGGAAACAAATGATTATTAAAAAAAATAAATACATGTAAAATAATTTAAAATGGAAAGGGAAACCTAAAAATATTATGCGATGGTAGCAGTCGTGGAGTATATAACTTGACTCAGAAAATATGATGACCATTCTCATATAAAGATCGCTGAGTCGGTGCAGTTCTTAAAGGCATAAACTTAGCAATCAAATTGGCGTTACAAGAATCGAACTGGTAGTGGAGATGATCACGGTGATAGACTAGATGGGAACAGTTCTTAACAACGTCAGAAATCCAGAATAGAGTGAGGAAGATAAGCATTTGGCACACAATTTAGTTTATCACTCTTTTCTAAATCGCTCTCGTTCACCTTCTAATTCTGCTAAATTTGACTATTTTCGCTTTATTTAATTCTGCTGAGTTTAATATAATTTTTCTCTCTTCGACAAACTGGCTCTTTGATTCGTCCAGATGAAGAATTCGCTACCGATTCTCCTGATTCCTGGTAGACCATTCATCGGACAATTAACTGGGAAGATTGAATAATTTATTGTCATATCTTAGTTCTCAGCAACGTATTGATCTGACAATCAGTAGGGTATCTTTTAATTAATTACTCTTGTGGAAAATAAATAAATGAATTAATTTGATTTCAGCCATTGGGGATTCTCTGAACTTCTGATCAATTTAAAATTATTTTATTCGTCTTCAGAATTTCATTTGGCACCGGTTACCACTTTTTAACTCGAAAAATATTGCTTTTTACTTTTTCCAAATTTTGAATTAATTTTAATAGATTTTGATAATTTGTGAAATATTACATTTCTATTTCGTATATTTTGTATAAGTCAACACTATTTTACCTATTACTCCTTTAGGTGTGCGAATAATATATATGCCGAGGAGAGACAGTAGACCCTGATAACCCAATCCAATTCAAAAATAACACAATCAATCCAATAAAACAGTATTCGTGAAAATTCAAACATTCTGTATATGTCTGAACTATTCAAAACATTATTTGTGATCAAACATTATCCCCAAAACTATTAGTGCATATTTTACCTTTTAGTATTATCTTTTAGTTGTGTACAGTGGATTTTATCGTTTAACATTAGTGTATGATTTTTATGATCAGGTGTATATATTTAATAGAATATTTATCTTATCAATTTTTTAAATACAAAATAATTTTATATAAAGGGAAAAATATCTGGAATAAATTAATCTATAACAATTTTTAATTAAAGAAAAATTTAATATCTTAATTTAAAGAGAATTTTAAAACCAATATGAAATAGTTATTTCTACAGTAAATTATTTTATTAACTTTTTATTAGCAGAAGGAAAAATTTCAAACTAGCATAAATTATTTTCATTTTATTAGCGGTTTATTTTATTAGTAAGAAAAAAAACATTTTAATATAAATACCCAACCATTTTCAGTACAAATTGCCAAAAATTAGCGCGTTAACCGTTTCAAAGGGAATTCCTGCGAAACATTTAAAACCCGAGACAGCACAGAAACGTCTCACACGTTCTTTCAAGCAGCAACTATAAAGATAAGCACGAGTACACAACAGATAACACTACACACAATTGAAACCAATTTCAGAATAAAGCCAATACAGATATTTTGTATTGATCCAAAGAAATAATTGTCATTTTGAAATTTTATTCTTGAGGTAAATTGTTGTTTAATATATATTCATATATAGTTTTTCGTTTTGATATTATATGACGCATTGTATCACGATGTAATACACCAATCCCTCGAATTACGCGGTCATAAAAAATAATATTTTTTTAATGAAATAAAACATATTTGGTGCGAAGTGTCTCTAAAATACATATATTGCATAAGATTACTCACATTTCAACGACCAGACATTCAACAGCGAGACATTAAAAGCATTTGCGCGCAATACAGTAGAATTTACAAAGATTTAAAAATACAAAACACAAAAATTGGTTACAAACTATATAATAAAACGAGAAGAAGAGCACGCTGCTGGATTTGAATACGATGATAGTAGCGATTTCGAGTCAACCAAAATGAAATTATTGGTTGAATTAGAATATAGTAGTGAGGAGGCGAAATAATTAAATTACAATTATTGCTTTCTCAATATACCTTTTAACTATGAACATGTAATAAATTTTACAATTTAAAATTTAAATGTTGATTTTTAAAATCTATTTCTAAATAAAATTGTATTTTTTTATGCATCGTTTTACGCGAGTTTCTAGAACCTATCCCATTACTTTATATAAACTTGAAGTCTCGATTTATGCAGATTTTATTTTCTGGAACCTATCTATCATTTTTGTATGAATTTGAAGTCTCGATTTACGCTGTTTGGATATGCGCGTTAGTTTCTTGGAACGTATCTAACACGTAAATCGAGGGATTGGTGTAGTCAGAATTTCCGCCTAAAAATCAATATCACCATTTCCTTATAGTCAGAAGGCTAAAACATATTGAATCTAAGGTTGATCTGGTTACAATCAAAATTTGCATTCAAAAAACAATGATTGAACTTTTCAAAGTCAAGATCAAAGTTCATTGGAGTGTATGTTAGGTTCTGATCAGGTGGATTGATTCTTCCTAACACATATTATATCTGACTCCAAAGATATCAATAAAAATATGTGCGTATAATTATAAATAATTTAATATGAATTAAATAAGACGTAAATATATATATATATATCGAAACTTAATTAACCATGCACAATTATACAAAAGTAATAAATATGTTTCCCAAAAATGCCGCTCAACTCTAAGCAAATAAATCGGTTATTCGAACCGTCTTCAGATAAAGCACAAACGCTTGAACTAATGCCTCACAGTGCTGCATAAAAGAAAGAAACAAGATGAGGGAATTCCCGTATTTTGCGTGATCGTGTAGACCAAGTTCGACCTACCGTTACCTAGATAGTACCCTCTTAAATTTTATATCCAATGAGTAAGTCAGGCGAAAATGTTGCTTCTCACGTGGTCGGGTTGTGCAGTTGATTTTATTTATTAAATAAAATAAAATTCAAATAACCTTATGGTTAAGAATTTTATGTACTTTCCAAACAAGCTTATATAGCTTTTAGTGTTTCTGATTATTTTTGTCGAAGCGGAAATGCTTGAGCAAAAATTGACTGCCTGTTTAACTTTGTCTTGCTTTAAATACCAAATTTCTGAAGCATCATCTGGTTTAATTCTTTAGTATTATACAATTAATTCCTTTGCACAGCTGGTAATTTTCTTTCTCAGTGGAGTTAATGAATAATTTCCTCTCCTTTTTCCTGCTGTTAATCAAAATTGATTTTCAGCTCAAGTGATATTTTTTTTATTGCTATTAATCCGAATCGATTTTAGCAGAAAATTATTTTCTCATTTTTACCAAAAACTTAATCTTATTTATATAAAATTATATTCTATTATACCTAATTTTAGTAATTATTATTATTATTATTTTCCTATTATAGTTAATATTCTTATTATCTTAGCCTCTATTCGACTAATAAACTCACACTCTGCACGAGCCAAACCCCAACATGTATATACGTACCCAAAATTTGCATTATAACTTCTTAGTTGAATTTTGAAGTTTTCATCCAAACGTGATTCTTGAAATTTGCTTATTAACCATCGATTAAAAAAAAAATACCTTAAACTGGTACGTAGAGCCAAATACACAGATTTTTTGTTGGTGTTAAATATCACAAATTGAATATACTTCAATGTAATACATAGGTAAACCCAGTTTTACACTTTTCATGTTTCATTTTTAACTGTAATGTTCTTTATGTATAAATACTGTTGGGGTTCAGTAGGAGCCGGGATAAAGACATTAGGAAAGTTTTTAGAAATAAATAAAGTAAATTATTAATAGTATTTAATAATTGCTATAAATAGAAATAAATTATTAATATTTACTAAGTTTAGAATTAAATAAAAAATAGTAATTAAAAATTACTATAAATAAAAAATAACAATTAAATAAATAAATATAGGTATTTTTGGTAATAAAACAATTACCATAAATAATTCAATAGAAATACAAACTAATATAAATACCGAGACATATTTTTAGTTAGAGGACGAACAAACCAGCGATGCACAAAAGCTAGATTCAATTCGGAATCGATAAATCATTGCATCAGTCGTATTAACAACTCGGAAACTTAATTCAGTTATATTTGAAAATTATCGAGATTGGAATTTAATTTTGTGAAAATATCGAGAATTAAGTTAACTATAACCATTTCGGGTTTACTAGTAATCTAGTAAAATGCAGGATAATAAATTAATGAATTTTTATTTGATTAACTAAACATTAGGGTAAAGACGTCAACATACATTTTTTGTGGCTGTTTCGTCTTGTAGTAATAAAGTATCAATCGATTTCTGGGTTGATATTATCGCGTTAAAACCCGGTAATCCCTTATCTTTTCTTGTCACCTATATTGGGCTGTTGGCGCATTTAGGGGGCAGCCTTGATCCTTAGAAATACTTTTTAGGGCGATTTGAATAACCATTATATGTCCTTCATTTTTGCAACCACCGTTTTATTGGTAACAAGTTTTGTAAAAAACATTTATTAATTCAAATAAAATATTAAAACATATTTGTCATTTATTTATTTAAATTACCTAGGCGTTTACGATAAATTTTGTGGAGTCAGATTTACGATGGTGTTAGTTCGAATAACCTACCCATCGAACCTAACAATACTGCTTCCACAATTCGCTACAAGCCTCAGAATAAACACAACAGGGCAATGTCATTGATCAGGTCCACTAATTAGGAGTATAAATAATTCTAGCTCTTTGAATTTTGAATACCAGTCCGCTAGTATGGATATTTTTTTGTGAAAATGTTAACAGAATAATAAGCCAAGTTAGAAATGTGAATTTCTAATGAGTAATGAAATCAAACATAATAATAAAAATCAATGACAATAACCCTAATCAATAATCATATCCATGATCAATGATCATAATCTCAATCAATAATTATAACCATAATCATTGATCATAATCTTAATCCATAATTACAATCATAATCAATGATAATTTAAGATAAAATTGATCATATCCATAATCAATGATCATAACCATAATCAAATCCAAAATCGATGACTTTAATTAATCAATGATAATTTAAAATAATTAATAATTAATAATTAGTGACACAAACGAACCGATACGAATTAGGAATTCTCGCCCCAATTAAATATTTGATTTCAGATGATATCATTATCCAAGTAGTTAAAGAGCCATTTATAAAAATTAATAAATAAGAAATTTATATTTAAATAATTCTGATTCATGAGCAATTTAAAATCTTAAATAGAGCAGAGAAATAAATCTTCAACTTGTCGAAGCACTTTGTGTGGACGTTGTGGATTGAGTAGCTTTCCCTCTGAGAAATTCTTCACATTCAACACAGATCGAAACTCTGGTATGGATGCCAAGTGTAGGAAGAGTAAGTTTTGTCCCCCAACAAGAGCTACAAAACAAATATCCACATCTTCTACAGTGATGTCTTCGACGAAATATGTTAAAGCTCCTGTCACAATGGCAACATTTTGGGAAAAATGAGTCTGTTCTCCACTGAGGTCGACTTAGTTGAGAACTAGAGTCAAGACTTTGAGTAGAAATTTCTGTAAAGATAAAAAAGATTATTTAATGATAAAAAACTCAAAACTTGAAATGCATAATGCTATTGCGGTAACTTTTATTGAGTTAATAATTCCGTATTGATGCAAATTTTTATGTTATTATTATTAAAAAAAAGATTTTATTCTTTTTTGATCTTGTAAAAACAATTTGTCTCAAATAGATATTACAGTCCGACGGTAAATTTTCTAGAGTGAAAGAAAATATGTGCAAAACTGTCTAGAGCAGTGATGGGAAAACTATGAAAAAACAACATGAAAAATTCTCAAAGACATTTTTTAAGGAAATTTGTCCTTAAATATCTTTTATTTTAATTTCGAATTTACACAAAAAATTACTAGTTGATTATCACGCAAAACACTTCATTGCGTATATCAACCAACAAGTAATATTTTGTACATGATTAACTTTTGTTTATGTTGTTTATATTTATATTTGAAACAGAACCTTAAGGTTGTATTTGAAATTAAATGAATGAAAACATTTGAGCGTGCTTTTTCTTTAAATTCTTTTATCTCGTTTATCTCTGGTTTATTTTTTCGGTTACTTCATTAATGGCGCGCACAAAAGAGCGCGGTAAAATAATAGCACTTAATTATAATAGGAAATCTTTTCAGACTGCTTGTGCTTTTTCAATATCAATATATTCCATTTTTGGAATGAAATTGAAAATAGTTTTTCAACTCTGGCCAGAGATGAATCCTAAAATAGTACTAATTATTTAAATAAAAAATTATCCTTTTAAAATTATTAAAAATGGAATATATTGATTTTGGAAGAATACAAGCAGTTCGAAAAGATTTCCTATTATGATTTAGTGGCATTATTGACCATGCCATTTTGTGCGAGCCATTATTCATGAATACTAATTTTTTCAACACTTTATGTTGTTTGTTTTTGCGTGTTTTATTTTATCAATAAACAAAAGAGTATTTTTCTTGAATTTCTACTTAGTCTCGAATTTGCAGTTTGTCTGAATTAAGGCAACTTATTTTTGAAGTAGTTTATTTCTAAATTAATTATAGTAAAATATTGATATTTCGAAATTATAAAACTAAACTTTAATTTCATTCAGATATTTAATATGGCTAATGAAAATAAAAAACAAAAAATTTCTGAATCCAATCAGTAGAGTTTCAAAGTTGGTATAATTTATATTGCTCCTTTCCTATTCATGGAAATGTAAAATACAATGCTAAGGATTACATCAAAGGTTCCCAGTCGGCGCTCAGTGAGGTACTTCCGTGTTATCTTACCCCCAAAAATTAAATTATAAAATACAATTAAAATAACAATATAAAAAATGAGAGAATACATTATTGAACATGAATTTATTAAGGCTATCTGTGATTTATGTGATTATGTGATTGTGAGTTTATGTGGCGCAAACGTGTTCTAAGCAACAGTGCCGATGTATTCGACACTATTCTCAACGACATTGTGGTTTTATGGCCACCTGGATGACCATTTACAAACTCTTTCCAAACATTTGGTGAGTTTGTAACTGTGATTTAGAAAATAAATATAATAATTATGTGTTCTTTTTAATTTAATTTTTGGTGGTAAGATAACACGGAAGTACCCTCAGTGAGAATGTTACAAGTAATGTATTAACAATAGAAATAAAATAATAAATAAAATGAAATTATTACAAAAGAAGCTAATGATTTTCACGAACTATGGACATTAAGTCATCAGTTGTTTTTATAATTGTTACTATAATAAGTGTTATTTAAGATATTAAATAATTTTATTAAATTGTTATTTGTTTGTATTAAATTATAATAGTCCTAAACAAACAGACACTCCTGATATACACTTACCCCAGCTGTCCAGCTACAGTTTTTTAAAGGTGACTCTGCAGGGCTCAACATTTTCTCGTTACAAAAGACACAAAAAACGAATTACTACAACAATATCTAATAAGGTCGCTGAAATTGTCACAGAAGTCGAATAATTTACCGAAGTTGCAGAATAATCAATAATTGCTGATGGATGAATCAAATAAATCAAAATTAATCAATATATATATATAAAATAAATATGTCCAAAGGCCTTATTAATTAAATATTAAACAATGCAATTGGTAAAAACACATTATTATTGATTATTCATATGAACAATTTCTGAAATTCTTTATTGTTATAATCGATTGAAGTTCAAATATTATTTGTTTAAAATAGTTGACAAAACTAGTCAATTATTCATATTATAAATAACAATAGGATTTAGCCAAATAAATGTTTGCATATATCAATTCACATATCAAATACAGCTAGATAGTAAATAAATACATTTTATAAAATATTTATAAATTTACATATGAAGATACGTAACGTTTATATATATTGATATATCAAAACAAAACTTTGCGGGATTCTAGGAATGAATTAATGTTGTTTCACATTTATTATGGAGTAGTGCTAGCATATTTCGTCCAATATTTATCAAAGAAGATGTGAGAAAATCAAGCTTATAGACAAGCTTATAGATATACAATATATAATTTAACTTTCAAAAGGCCATAAGAAAAATACTATCAGGGTCTGTCGGCTCTGCTTATTTGAGAGGAAAGCTCCTGTGTTTACTGATTTCAGGATATGATGATTTTTAAATAGAGTTTATTGTGTTAGTAATAATGACATACTATAGGGTATTTGGTACTTATTTTTTGCATGTAGAGTTATCATATAATGAAATAAATTAAGTTAATTTTGGATATTCATATGTAATCAAATTAATGTCATAATAAATAAATTAATTGAATGAATTTTAAGGGTTAGTTTAATTCTTGAAAGTTATTTTTATATTAAAAGCAATCCAATTTAATTATTCAACGATTGGCAAACATTGAATCTTATTACACAAGGGAAATTTCAACATAATTTCTTGATCATTTTTTAATATGGAAAGCATTATTAAAGAGTATGATTTGAATTTGATAATTCGTTTTCAGTTAAAAGGGTAATTTTGTGACAGCCTGTAATGCAATGATTACCAAAATGTTACCAAGATTGTTAAAGTACTCTGTTGCTCTTGAAAAATCCCTGAAATTCTTAAAATTTATGAAACCTTGAAAAAACAGTCAAAGCTCGTGGGCAAAACCCTTAGTTAGGATTTATTAAAAAGAATAGCCGATTATATTGTTATAATTTGAGTTCAGTCTAGTTATCAGTAATATCTTTCATTCTTTTCTTCAACTTTGCATTAATTTATTTTCATTTAGTTTCCAACTAAACAGGTGAATGGTTTCTGTTTTATACAAACACTTGAAAAAGGTATTACTAAATATTTTGTTAAATAGAAATTTATATATAGTCGAAAACTAAATAAAGATATTTGAGATTATAAATTAAATTTTTTTTGAGGAAACACTTCGCTCGCGGACACCTAAGTAATTACATTATTTATGTGACGGCCCCTAATAAAATGTCACGAAAACATGTTTAGACTACTTTCTGATTAGAACAAAAATCCAGTGAAAACAAAGAACCAGATTTAGTGAGATCCTTGAGGTTGTTTACGGCTTATCAGTTCTGTGATCCGTGTGTTTACTTTGTTAAGACGAAGGCGAACTTCGAGATTCCTACGAAGGTGCTTTTTAACCGCTACTTTGTAAATTGTGAAGTACAATTGAAAAACCTTTCTCTGCTAAGTAAAAAGTTGGTAAATTTATTATAAATGGTTCAACGACATTGAATGTTGCCTTGTATTTCTAATTTTCTAATCATGCGTCAGTCCAATTTTGTTTAGTATATTCCTACATTCCAACATCAGCCATAATATCACACAATTCCATTTGTAGATTTTGTATCTCAATAACAACATCATTAATATTCATATTATGCATTTGATCCACAAATTTAGGAATTTTTAGTTGCAGTAAGTCGTTAAATTGCAATTTGAAACTGCCATACAAAAATTCTGAATGATTCTCAATAACCTTTTGCAGAAATACATCAATAAATTGCTTATTCAAATTGAGAAAATGACAATAATCGCCGGCCGTCACGTTGATCATAAACGATTCGATGAAACGCTGGGCGCGAGCCAGGTTAATACCAGATTTTTGCAATGATAAATTTAGTTCATTCAAAATTCTGAATATATTTTCTAAATATAAAATAGAATTCTAGTGTTGTAGCAAACTCTTAGAAAGGTATGTGTTCTTCTCTTTAAGAAAAATGACCACAGTTTCGAACAGTGTTAAAAACCAAGCGAGGCAATTCCCCATTGAAATCCATCGAAATTCTGTATAATAAATTAATAAATAAATTATTAATAAATTAATCAATATTATTTTCTTTCAAGACAGATCACTGAGTCACAGTTTGCATACGCTAAAGTTCCCATGGGCAGAAGCTCTTCGCAAATGATTGCTTCTTTGATACAACTAACAAATACCAGAATTACTACTTGAAAACCAAGCAAGCTTTCATCAAATGTGAAATAAAAACGGCATGGCTGCAAATCTTCAATAAGAAATTATTTCAAATCATCAGCCATCTCAGTAATTCATGAAGAAATTGCGTTGTTTGAAAGAGGAATACTTTGCAGAACAGTAATTGGATTTATGACATTGGCAAATTTTAGTGCATCAGAAATTGATGGCTTGATGAGCTTTTCAGCTATTGTATGTAGTCGGCCTTGTTTAGAAATAAGTAGAGCCATTTTATATGAACCAATGCGACCAACGAATTATTTTGTTTCACAATGAGGCCTTTCAATATATTTAAATATATCTTAGCTTCGTTTTAAAGATCCAAAAAGTATTCTTGGTTTATTACTTAGGTTTGGATGCTGAGTCTTCAATTGCTGTAATAATTTAGACGGTTTCATTGGGATATTCACAAGGTCTTTCCCGGATCTTTCCCAAGATCTTTCGGGTGTCCCTATGGACCATACTGGGAATGAATTAGATTGTCACCTATACATTTGTAATTAATAATGAAGGAAAGAGAAGCCAAAAACAGGATAAATTAATCATTCATACAATTTAAAGTTGTTTATAATAGATGAATCAATTGAATATATTTGAAAATGCCGAATTATTTTTAGTGAAATATTCAGTTAAATCTATTGAGGGCAATTTTATGCAATTTTAACCATCCCTACCCTTTTGTGAACAATTGCCAAACTTCCAGTGATTATATAATTAAATTAAATTCCCAATATTTTAAATATTGTTAAATTTTTTTAATATTATTATTATTAATATAAGTTTAAAACAAGAACAAATTTATTCTATTTCTATATTTCTATTGATATTCTTAATTTTTGAACATCAACTGGTTTTCCTATCTATTTCTAATTTTTTAATTTATTGAAAGACGCAACATCGTTGACGTCAATTTATCTTTAACTCCTCCCTTCCAATGTCAACATTTGCCAAATTTCTTCAATCCCCTTTCCCTTATTTTGTTGACATAATTTATGGGCATCCCCTAATAGAACAGATGGAAATGAAAAAATATATAAATGTATGAAACGAAAGTTTAAAAATAATTTTATTAATAATGGCTTCATCTCGATGGGATCTGAAGGTTTTCCATCGCAGATCTAATTTAAAATTTAAGAATTATTTTAAAAATTATTGGCTGAATAAAATAGGATTATAATTTCTAAAGTTACGACAAATTTTACAAAATTAGAAGATACAAAAAAATTTTAAAGAATATCTTATAAATAGATATTATAATAAAAAATTAAAATATTTTACACAAAAATTTCACAAAGAATAAAAAGTAAACATCGACATTATATAAATCATAAATGTAAACATAAACAAATGCATGACTGATGTTAGCTGTAACGATCGAATTTCATGAAGTTTATTTATGCTTTCATATGCTGTTCCAACATTAAACATCGCAATTCGGCGAACCACGTCAACAATATTTTCTCATTTTCGGCAATATCTTTAACTCAACAAGTATAAAATTCTTTATTTGACCATAGCTTAATAAGTCGTCATCATGCCTCTGAAACTCGGTGATTTTGTTTTTATCAATAGGGAAGAACATGTTGAAGCTAGTCAATGGTGGTTTAAGAGGTTCAAAACTTGTGCAAATCGACACAACATTGGTCCTAAAGACTGTTAGAAGACTTTGGATACATAATTTATTAATATATCAAAAATGGATTATCCATCCGTAAGAAGTAATTATATTGTAAATATCATGAGCAAAATACACACCTGCATCAATATCACAATATTACACCTTTGACATTGAGACATACATTACATAATAATCAGATTTATAAATTCAACATGCAATAATATTATTTCAAACAGGTATTATTTACAGTTACCAGACAAAGACAAAACAGTAAATGCTGATACAGTCGTGGCAGACCGTTTCAAGACAGAGTCGAAAGTGACAGTTCACGAGAATGTTTATGCTTCAAAGTCAATTTTTAATGTTGTTCAAACTGACATATTTTTTGTGGAAAAGTCTACCAAATAAAACATTCATATCAAAAACTGAAAAATCTACAGCAGGATTTAAAGCTAGTAAATATGGACTGACTATTCTTCTAGGTGGTAATACAAATGAGGATTTTAAGTTTAAGTCGTTTATTATTTACCAATCAGAAAATTCTAGAGCTATGAAGGACTATTCAAAGTATCGGCCTCCCGTTCACTAACAATCCAACAAAAAACAATGAATGAGGGCATTATCATCTAAAAAATAGGTTTTCACTTGTGATATTACTGAAACAAAAGGTTAGTAAAATTAAAAGAACATAGGCTTCAAGAATTTAGTTTTAGTAAATAATGACCCTGGTCACTTAGTCTATATTGATGACTTATCAGAAAATGTTAGATTTGCGTTTTCGCCACAGAACACATCAACAGCGATACAGTCGATAGAAAAAGGTATAATATCGTATTTTAAAAGCTAATACCTCCGACAAATATTTAAGCTGTTTTTAAATAAAACAGATGGACCCGATAAGCCTAAAATGCGAGAAATTTGTAAAAAATTAACATTTTGAAGACAATAGAAATTATTTTTGATTCGTGGGTTGAGGAGACATCATCTTACATAAACAGTGTTTCACGAAAAATATGGTCAGAATGTGTGTACAAAAATAGGTCATAATTTCAATTTATAAGTTGATGATAATGATGCCCTGCTGTAAATTAATAATTATAAATTAATTATTACTTTTATCCTTTTATTATGTTCAAATAACACCATATACAGGGCCGGCTTTAGTTGGAAGCGGTGGATGCAAAGCATCGGGGCGCCTCTCGGAAAGGGCGCTAAACAATTTAGAATTTTAGTTTCTTTTTTAACAAAAAAACCATTAACAAATTTTTTTTTAATAAGAATTTTTTTTTTTAAATAAAATTTCCTTGAAAAACTACTGGCCTACTAGTTTTCGAAGTGTTTAAGAATTGTTTAATTATTTCGCAAAACAAAATAAATTATACATGCATAAATTTATTTTGAAACGGCCTACTATATTCGGTTTAGTTATTTCGATTAAAAAAATTAATGCTAAAAAAAATTATTTTAAAAGTCTACCAGTTCTATTCAGTTTTCAATCAGTTCAGTTGTTATTTGGTAAACTTTTTTCGCTAATAAAAAAAAAATTTAATATTAAAATTTTAATAGTAAAATAAAAAAGTGTTCAGTACAGTTTAATAGTAAAAAAGTGTTTTGTTTCAGTACATTAGTTATTTTGCGGAATTGAATCATTGTACGGTGGTAGGTATTATTTAATTATTTTTATCTTTACTTCTAAAATTTATATTTTTTTAATTAAAAAAATTTTTATTAGCTTACCTATATCATAAAATATGAATTCAAAGACAAATTATCCGGGTGTGAAAATCGAAACGAAAGGCGAAGAGAGAGTTGGAGGAACAAAAAAATCAGGGAAGCCTTAACCAATATTTAAAAAAAGCAAATTTGACAATACCTACAATAACGTTAACGGATGATCAGATTATTCCAGAGGATAGCACAAATGGTGAAGTTAGAAATAATGCCACTAATGAGACACAATCTATAAATTTACAAACAGAAATAACATCTTCATCTAACAAAGAGCTTCAAACCATACATTTAACTGAAACTATAAGTAATAGTGCTGATTTTCATTCAATTGATCCCGCAACTTGGCCTAAATTTATTAATGATAAAATTAGAAAAATTATTATTGAGCAAGGACCAATGCAAATAAGGAAAGAAGTTTATCCCCGTGATGATGATGGACGAAGTTTTACTAATTATTATTACAATCGTAAATTACCTAATAATGAAATTATACCAAGATCATGGTTAGTTTATTCAAGTTCAGCAAACCGTGTTTTCTGTTTTTGTTGTAAATTGTTTATAAATCAAATAGAAGGAAACCAGCAGTTGATTATAAATGGTTTTAGTTGCTGGAGAAATTTGTCAAAAACACTTGCAGCTCATGAAGTTAGTACATTACATGTTAATTGTTTTTTAAAGTGGACTCAATTAAAAAGAAAATGAACAACTTAACTACAATAGATGCTGAACTCGTAAAAGTATACGCAGTTGAAAAGAAACATTGGTACGCTGTTTTGGAGAGAATTGTCGAAATCATAAAATATCTTGCCAGACAATGCCTGTCTCTGCGTGGCTCGTCAGATACTATCTATGAAAAAAATAACGGTAACTTTTTAAAATTTGTAGAACTTTTTTCTAAATTTGACATAGTAATAGCAAATCATTTAGCAAAGATACAAAAAAAGGAGACACAAACAGTTCATTATTTAGGTAAAACTATACAAAATGAAATAATATCGTTGATCTCTTCGAAAATTTTGCAAAATATTATTCAAATGATAATTAATGCCAAATATTTTTCTCTAATATTAGATTGCACTCCTGGTATTAGTCATAACGAACAAATGACATTTATAGCCAGATTTGTCAATAAAGATGAAAATAATGAAGTTGCAATAAGCGAACATTTTTTGGGATTTTTAAAAGTATCTGACTCCACAGGAAAAGGTTTAGCAACTTATCTTATTGACAACATTAAAGATTTAGGTTTGAATATTAATGATCTACGTGGACAAGGTTACGATAATGGCGCAAATATGCATGGGAAAAATAATGGGGTCCAAAAACGTATTTTAAATTTGAATTCTCGTGCATTTTTCGTCCCATGTGCTGCACATACACTTAATTTAGTAGTGAATGATGCAGCCAAAATTAACACAGAATCATTTAGTTTCTTTTCCACTATTCAAACAATTTATAATTTCTTTAGCGCTTCAACAAAACGATGGGAGTTCTTAAAAAAAATACTAAAATTACAGTAAAACCTTTGTCAGCCACCAGGTGGGAATCAAGAGTCGATGCCCTTCGTCCACTTAGGTTTGAAATAGCTGAAATTTTAGATGCTTTAGTTGACATTTATGAAAACCTAGAAATAGATAATAATACAAAGCATGAAGCTAAGGCTGTGGCTTTCAAAATAAAAGAGTATGAATTTATATGTTCAGTGGTTATTTGGTACGATGTTTTAAGTAAAGTTAACGTTGTTAGTAAACTGCTCCAAAATCCAAATCAAAACTTAAATGTTTCTTCAGTTGCGTTAAATAGTCTTATTAAATTTATTGAAGAATATAGATCCGATGAAAATTTTAGTCTTATTCTTCAAACGGCAGAAAATATAGCAGCTGATTTAGAAATACCTGCGAAATTCAAAGATAATACGTTACGAAGAAGAAAGAAAAAAATTTTTGGTTATGAATCTGTAGACGAAACGCCAGTTGATCCGATACTTAAATATAAAATATCATTTTTTCTGCCAATTTTAGATATTACTATCAATTCTTTAAAAGAAAGGTTTAATCTTTTCACAAAATATAGTGAAAAATTTGAATTTATACATAATATAAAAGAAATTAACAAAATGGATGATAATACATTAAAAAAACATTGTTCTGATTTAGAAATAATGCTAACCGATGGCGAGAAAAAAAGATATATCTGCAACAGAATTATTTAATGAAATAAAAATAGCAAAGGAATTTTTGAAAGACTTTGAAAACCCACTAAACAACTTGCAATATATATATAAAAATCTACTGGATTCCATTTTTCCTAATCTTGTAATTGCTTTTAAAATATTTTTAACTTTACCAGTTTCAGTTGCTAGCGGAGAACGATCTTTTTCGAAGCTTAAACTAATTAAAAATTATTTAAGATCAACAATTTCACAAGAAAGATTAGTTGGTTTAGCAATGATATCGATTGAAAGTGATATATGCGACAAATTAGATATACATAATTTAATTGATGAATTTACCAGTTTAAAAGCTAGAAAAGTAAATATCTAGAATAATAGTTTTGTCAATTTTTATACAAAATATATGTATGTTATGTAATTTTTGTATATTATAATATTGTTTCAATAAAATAAAAAAATATATAAACAAAATAAAACCTGTATTTCACTTGGAAAAGAATTATTATTAATTTTTTAATGTTTTTATTACAAATTTAATATTGCCAATTAAATTACGTTAATTCCAAAAAACCAATAAAATAAATGGGCGTCTAAAATGAGTTTCGCATCCGGGCGCTACTAATGCTAGACCCGGCGCTGACCATATATATATATATATATAAACGATCCTTCAAAAAAGCATAAGTTAAAAAAAGAAGTATCCTAAACTGTCTTTTAGTAGGTAGTTAGTGGCCCCCCGCAGCAATGAAAATATCGGACATTTATCAGTAGTCTTATAATTGATCTTAATATAGACGCTACCGACTGTGATAATGTACTAGGAGAAATAGAAAAAATAAACGCTAATATTAATGAAAAAAAATATTTAATTAAAAAACCAGCAGATATAGTCCATAAAAAACAAAAAAATAATAATGAATTAGTCATGATAAAAAGAAATAGATACAAGTTTAACCCCAAGGAGGAGATTGCGAGAATTTTGAACAACGAGGTTAATTTTCAAAAGCCTGTTATGGCAAATCTCCTTAAGCTTTTTGCGGGTGAAATAGCTATTTGTCATCCGGAATCAATTAAACATATTCCAAATTATCCTGAGAATCACTCGTCTACTCCATTCGATATTGACGAAATTAAATATATTTTCAAACAACTGGACAATACTGCTCCAGGAATGGATTTGATTACCCTTGCAAATTGGAGGAAAATTTCACCTGACTACCAACTAATACTGGCTATATGTAATAATATCATACGTAATGCCAACTGCCCTACAAACTGGAAAACGTTCAGGACAAAACTCATCTTAAAACCAGGAAAAAGTGAAACTAGTTTTGAAGCAAGCTCATGGAGACCAATTTCCATAATGAATACTGCTTACAGAGTATTCTCATCACTCTTAAACAACAGACTTCTTGGATGGATTAAAGAAGGAAACCTGATATCTAGAAATCAGAAAGCCATTGGAGCCTCGGACGGTTGTGCAGAGCATAACCTTATCCTACAATTAATTAAAGATTCTGCCTTCAGAACCAAGAGTGATCTACATATTATCTGGCTCGATATTTCTGACGCATTCGGCTCAATGCCACATAACCTCATTTGGCACACTCTATCTGCGATGGGTCTTGACTCCAAATCTATTAAACTTATCAAAAATATGTATGATGGAGTAAACACTATCTTTGATTGTGAAGGGGAAAGATCCCCAGAGGTGCCCATAGTTAGGGGAGTTAAACAGGGATGCCCCCTATCTATGACTCTTTTTTGTCTTGCCATTGACTACATACTTAAAAACATCCTCATCAGTCACCCTTTCATCTTTAATAACATGAACATAGGTATCTTAGCATATGCCGATGACATTGTGCTAGTATCTAACTCCTACTCCTCTATCAATTCTGCCCTTTTAGAAACTACCCGTCTTGCTTCGTTAGCCAACCTGAGATTTAAACCATCAAAATCTGGTTATTTTCATATTGATCATGAGCTGAACTATTTTCCAATAAAGCTATATGGGGAAATCATTCCAAAAATAGATGATTCCAATTTGTATAGATACTTGGGAATTGATTTTACCCACAAAAAAAGACACAACATAGACGACAGACTTGAAACTGCCGTTAAGGATACTAAAAAGATTCTCGAATCCCACCTCCATCCATCACAAAAAATAAATGCCTTTAAAATCTTCATCCATTCTCGTCTTATCTTTCCTTTTCGTAATTGTGAGATCCTTCATGGTGTCCTGGATTCTCATAAGGACAAAATCATCAAAAATAGAGAGCCCCAAAAGGGTTTTTACCAGAAGATTCGTAAGCTCATCAAAACATCTTTAGGAGATAAATTACTCCAAATTAACAATCATTTCATATATGCATCGGTGAAAATGGGAGGTATAGGACTGACCTCATCCATTGATGAATATCTCATACAAAGTATTGTACACCTTGCTCGGGCACTAAATTCGTCTGATACATGCTTCCAAAATCTAGTACTAATGGAACTAGCACTATCACGGGGTAATGGCAACATTGAGGCTGCCTTATCATGGATCAATGGTGATACTACAAAAAACTTTGGTTATAAATCTTTCTTTTCTAAATTCAGGAAATCCGTCGACCTCTTAAGATTAAAATATGGAATTCATGTCAAAATTGTCTTATTAGATGACATGTACCAGCTGGAAATAAAATACAAAGAAAGGATCAATTATTTCTTCTCCACAAATCTCAACAACACATCATCAGAACTCCACTCAATAATAGACTTAATACATGCAGAAAAATGGATCAATCTCAAATGCCAAGGACATATTGCAAAATCCATATGCGATAGTAGCGTGGCTGACTACCTGGTTAAGACTGACACTCTAACCGATGCTCAATACCTATTCCTTCTAAGAGCAAGGAACAATCTCCTAAAACTAAACTACGCACCACATAGATTAAAAGCTAAAAAAAAATACTCTATGTAGGCAATGCAATTCCCACCCAGAGACACAGGCGCATGTCTTCAATCACTGCCCTGCAAAAATAAATGCAAGAAGAAATAAGCATACACGTGTACTAGAAGCGGTATGTCAATCTCTTCTTAACTATGGATTCAAAATGGATATCGAACGCACGCCACAGGGAATCGAAACTACCTTAATACCTGACCTACTCATCAGATCATCGAGAAATAAAATTACCCACATTCTAGATATCAAAGTACCTTACGAGCAAAGGGAAAATTTTAAAAAAGCGGATGCAGATAATTACGGAAAATATGCCAATTTGGCAATCGAAATAGAAAAAACTCATAAAGTAAAAACTACATTGTCTACTTTGATAATAGGTACTCTGGGCTCTTGGTACAACAAAAATGACCAAGTTCTCCGTAAAATAGGTCTCTCCAAAACTGAAATAAAAAGCCTAGCAAGAAACGCTTGCACAGCTGCGGTAGTAAGCAGCTATCATATCTTTAGAGAACACACCCTTAAGGAATAATATATTTATATTTATAGTATATAATATCAATGCATACCCATATTTATTTGTACACTATGGTTATTATAAACGTAATACGATAAATACGTAGTTGCTCAGATTTTCATATGTCTCCTCATGGGATTAAAAGTGCCTATAACAATGACTAATATATGTATATATATATGTATATATGGGTATGTGTATTTATATAGCTCAAATATTTTACTACTATATTAATACTAACTAGTTAAGGTTTTATTTGTTTATTTTTGTTATATTTGTTAATATCTAATTTAATTACAAATGCGTTGCTATTTACCTCAACTACTAACTCTATCCCCTTTAATTAATAATCTTTATTTACACATGTATATAATTAATACAAATAGTTTGATATTGTCTATGGGTAAATGTAGGGGTCCTTGTAGGGGCCCCGCCCATAGGATAATACGTTTTAGGTGTTCATATCTATAGTATATTAAACCCTTGTTACTNGTGAAATACGAATTAAAGTTAGAATTATAGTCATTTAAAGGGGGATTTTAAGGAATCTTATTAGTCTGAGGTAAATATATAACCTTTTAAGGATATTTATCGATAAAATACTAATCTTTAAAGATAGAGTTATTTTTGGGAAATTTGATGCTTTTTAGATGATTTTATTGAATTATTTGTAATAATATTGATTAAAGGTAGAAATATAGTCATTTAAGGGGATTTTAAGGAATCTTGTTAGTTTGAGGTGAATATATGATATTTAACAAGTACTTATCGATAAGATACTAATCTTTAAACATAGAGATATTTCAGGCGAAATGATTCTTTTTAGATGATTTTATTAGAGAATTCGCTTGAATATACCAATTATTGTTATTTAAATGAATTTACTGGTTTGTTAGTTTTCTAGTCTCTTTTGGAATTTAATGATAATTATTTTTATTGTAGATTGACGATATTGATGATTGTAATGAATTTATACTGATTTTTTGAATATATTGAGAAATCAGTCAATCAATTTGAGTACATGTATTACTTTAAAAAAAAATAATTAAAATTAATTTTATTTCAATTAATTTATTCAATCTAAATCAATTATCTACTAGATCTTATTTTAAAATTTTTATTAATTTATTATCTTAGTTGATTCATATTAACTTGAATGATTAGTATTTTTATTTACTATCCAGTATCTTACAAATCTTGCAAATCTTGATTCAAATTTAATGTTCTTGTCTATTAATTATATTTTTTATTTAGTATATTTTGAATAATTTAAATTTTTACAATAATTTAATCAATTTTTACCTAGTTATTGATGCCTTGAGTTCAATTAATTTTCCATCTAATTTTTCAAGTGATGAGTATTTGCTTTTAAAGATCAATTTGTTAGTACATAGTTGTTGGTTGTAAGTAGTTGGTTGACTTTTTAGATTTTGATAAGAAGATAGTGTATGCGATGAAGAATATTTTGTATTTAATTGCTATTATTTTTATGTGTTGTTAGTTGATTGTTGGTACTTGGTATCTTGTATTTGGTAGCTGGTACAGTGTTGTTATATAGTTGTAGGTTGATAATGCTTAGTAGCTGGTTGTTGTGGGTTGTAAGTGTTTAGTATTTAGTTGTTTGAGACCTGGTTGTTAGTACTTAGTTGTTAGTACATGGGTAGGTGGTGGTTGAGTGTTACCAATACCCTTACGACTAGTACCTTTACGACTAATACCCTTACGACCAGTACCCTTACGACCTGTACCCTTAGGGGGTCAAAACATCCTGTCGGATAAACTCAGAGTATATATAATAAAACTGATCAACAATAAGTATTTATTGAATGTGATTTTTACTTTGCAATAATAAGTCAGTAGTAATCAATTAAAAGAAAAATGTTTTGTAAATTAGAATTCATTAGTATTTCATTGTAATTTAAATTATTTTGAATTTCACGTGGTGTTTTAAAGTGATTGAGTTGTGGTTTTTTGATGAAAGTCAACATGTTTGTTAAATTTAGACATTTTGAAAAGGTTTTCTATTGATTGTAATTAAACATATTTTTAAAGACAGATAAAAAATTAATTTAAAAACATTTCATAAAATACAATAAAGAATACTTAGTTGGTTGTTAGTAACTAGTTGTAGGTATCTGGTTGTTTGAGAGTTAGTTGATACGTGGTATCATGTTCAAAGTATTTGTTAGCATCTAGTTAAAAATATTTAGTAACCGATTGTTGGGAACTGTTGAATTATTATTATTATTATTATTATTATTATTATTATTATTATTATTATTATTATTATTATTATTCCATTAAAATTTCCATTAAAAATTACCTTAAAAAATTATTTCATTAAAATTAACTTAAAAAATTTTACATTTAAAATTAACTTAAAAAAAATTTCCATTTAAATTTTCATTAAAAATTACATTTCTCAAAAAAAGTTGGTAGTTATTCAATCTTTTGATAATAAATTTAAAAATCTTACTTTAATTTACTTATTTAGCTTTAATTTAAAATTTGAACCATTGGTTACTTAATTTTAAATTTTGAACCTTAATTTTCCTTAATTTATCCTTAATTTACCTAATTATTCTTTATTTCTTAATTTTACACCATAATTTACTAAACAACTAATTATAACCCTTATTTTCATATTTAACTAATAATTTCATGTGGTCATTGATTAATTGACGAAGATTTGCATCTAAAATTAACATTGAAAATCCCAGAAAACTTTCATCTTAAATTGACTTTAACTTTAATATTTTAGACCATTGATTACTTAATTTTAAAATTAGACATTAATTTACTTATTTAACCAATAATTTCATGTGGTCATCTGGTTGTAAGTACTAGGTATCTAGTTGTTATTACTTGGTTGATGATGCTTAGTACCTGGTTGTTGACGGCTGTGAGTAGTAGGTATCTGGTAACTAGTTGTTAGTATCTAGTTGTAGGTATCTCGTTGTTGGTGGTACTTGGTAGGTGGTAGCTAGTCGGTTGTAGGTACTTAGTAGTTGGTTAATAATGCTTAGTACTTGGTTGTATGTACTTGGTAGATGGTTGTAGGTACTTAGTAATTGGTAATTAATGATTAGTACCTGGTTGTTGTTGGTTGTTAGTACTTGGTATCTAGTACCTAGTTGGTTGATAGTACTTAGTAACTAGTTAATGGGTAGGTGGTTGTAGGTACTTGGTAGGTACTTAGTAGTTGGTAATTAATGCTTAGTACCTGGTTGATGTTGGTTGTATGTACTTGGTAGGTGGTTGTTGGTACTTGGTAGCAGGTAACTGGTTGTTAGTACTTGGTATCTAGTACCTAGTTAGCTGGTTGTAACTAGTTAATGGGTAGGTGGTAGCTAGTTGGTAGGTGGTTGTAGCTAGTTAATAGGTAGGTGGTTGTAGGTACTTAGTAGTTGGTAGTTAGTTGTTGTTGGTACTTAGTAGTTGGTTAATAATGCTTAGTACCTGGTTGTTGACGGCTGTGAGTAGTTGGTATCTGGTAACTAGTTGTTAGTATGTGGTTGTAGGTACTTGGTAGGTGGTAGTTAGTTGTTAGCTGGTTGTTGTCGGTTGTTAGTACTTGGTACCTAGTTGGTTGCTTGTTTTTGGTTGTTAGTACTTGTTAGATGGTTGTAGGTACTTAGTATCAGGTAACTAGTTGTTAGTAACTAGTTGTAGGTACTTGGTATCTGGTAATTGGTTGTAAGTATCTGGTTGTTTGAGAGTTATTTAGTACGTGGTATCATGTTGAAAGTATTTGGTAGCAGGTAACTGATTGTAAGTACTTGGTAGCAGGTTGTTAGTAACTAGTTGTAGGTATCTGATTGTTAATACATGTTCATAAGTTACTGGTTGTTGGTTTGTTGTTGAATTATTATTAAAATTTGTCTTTGAAAAATATTTCATAGAAATTTTCATTAAAAATTATCTTAAAAATTTACATCTAAAATTATCATTGAAAAATATTTCATAAAAATTTCCATTAAAAATTAACTTAAAAAATTATTCCATAAAAATTTCTATTAAAAATTACTTAAAAAATTATTTCATAAAAATTTTCATTAAAAAATTTCAATTCTCAAACACCTTCTATTATTTCAACTTTTGTTAATAAATTTTAAAATCTTACTTTAATTTACTTATTACATTACTTATTTAAAAATTATTACTTTAATTTACTTATTTAACTTTAATTTAAAATTTTTGACCATTGATTACTTAATTTTAAATTTGGACCTTAATTAACTTTAATTTAATCTTTTAGAACCTTAATTTAGTTATTTGAGCCCATTCATTACTTTAATTTAAAAATTTGAACCATAATTTACTTTAATTCAAAATTTGGACCATTATTTACTTTAATTGAAAAATTTGAACCTTAATTTACTTTAATTTAAATTTTTAGAACCATAATTAACTGTAATTGAAAAATTTGGACCAATATTTACTGTAATTTAATTTTTAAGAACCATAATTTACTGTAATTTAATTTTTTAGAACCTTAATTTAGTTATTTGAGCCCATTCATTACTTTAATTTAAAAATTTGAACCATAATTTACTTTAATTCAAAAATTTGGACCATTATTTACTTTAATTGAAAAATTTGAACCTTAATTTACTTTAATTTAAATTTTTAGAACCATAATTAACTGTAATTGAAAAATTTGGACCAATATTTACTGTAATTTAATTTTTAAGAACCATAATTTACTGTAATTTAATTTTTTAGAACCATAATTTACTGTAATTCAATTTTTAGAACCATTATTTACTGTAATTCAAAAATTTGGACCATTATTTACTGTAATTCAAAAATTTGGACCATAATTTACTTTAATTGAAAAATTTGAACCTTAATTTACTTTAATTTAATTTTTTAGAACCATAATTAACTGTAATTGAAAAATTTGGACCATTATTTACTGTAATTTAATTTTTAGAACCATTATTTACTGTAATTCAAAAATTTGGACCATTATTTACTGTAATTCAAAAATTTGGACCATAATTTACTTTAATTGAAAAATTTGAACCTTAATTTACTTTAATTTAATTTTTTAGAACCATAATTAACTGTAATTGAAAAATTTGGACCATTAATTACTGTAATTCAAAAATTTGGACCATCATTTACTTTAATTCAATTTTTAGGACCATTATTTACTTTAATTGAAAAATTTTGACCATAATTTACTGTAATTCAAAAATTTGGACCATCATTTACTTTAATTCAATTTTTAGGACCATTATTTACTTTAATTGAAAATTTTACCACGTTTTTTAGTGTAGACCACCTTTTTCTCAGGACCAAGGAGACCCACCTCACTATAGTCTGAAAAATCCTTGGCTTTTTTAGTGTAGACCACCTTTTTGTATTGAAAATATCCTGAGACCTTAAATTACCATGCTTTTTTATTGATAGTCGGATTTTTGTATTGAAAATCCCAGGATTATCGAGACCCCTTCACTATAGCGTGAATAATCCATGCTTTTTTATTGGTAGTCGAATTTTTGTATAGAAAAAAATTTTTTGTATTGAAAATCCCAGGACCATCTAGACCCCCTCACTATAGTCTGAAAATTCCATGCTTTTTTAGTGGTAGTCGGATTTTTGTATAGAAAATCCCAGGACCATCGAGACCCCTTCACTATAGTGTGATAAATCCTTGGCTTTTTTATTGATAGTCGGATTTTTGTATAGAAAAAAATTTTTTGTATTGAAAATCCCAGGACCATCGAGACCCCTTCACTATAGTCTGAAAAATTGCGTAATCAAAAGTTGCAGCAAAAAAAAAGTTGCAGCAGAACCCCCCCCCCGGGGGTCATTGCTGCGGGGGGCCACTAACTACCTACTTCTTTTATATTTATATAGTTTCAAATTTACTGCCACGACTCCGATTATTATTTTATTTTGTCATTTCCTAAGTTTGCCTAATTTATCTATATTGATTTATTGATAATGATATAAGTATGAATAAAAATGTCCATAGATAACTCGCACATCGAGATTTTGAATTATATTTACCACTAATTTTTGAAAAAAAACATATTTTTCTACAGATAACTCACGGGTTATTTATGAGACTTTAGGGTCAGTATATTCGTACACAAACAAATTAATTTAATAAAAACTTGATAAATCATATGCAATAACTTTATACAAGAATTGAATAAAAATTTTTAAATTAATTATATAAATTATCTTTGTAAATAATTTTATTTAAATATTCTGAATGTCACCAAATTTATAATATATAAATTAGTGAATAAACACATCTCTTCAAGTTTCTAATTAGTTCTTGTTCAATTAATTTTAAAATTAATAATTTTTATTAATAAACTCTATTAATTATCGATTTACAGCGAAACCAATAATTCAATATTACAACAATGACTTGAGGGCTTATTGCAACCTTTCTGGAGGAATTACACGTTTACTATACAACTTTGGAATTGACAACCGTTTGACTACTGTTTCTGGTTTTAATGATCAGCAGATTCGACCTGGTTGCTTTCTTAGCTTTAACTTGAATTTACTCGATAACTTTAACTTGTTTTAAATCGTTTATCCGATAACTTTGTTTCTTTTTAATTCCATTTTCTTCTTTTCTTAACAACTTCTAACTAAATTGTGTTTTTCTTTTCAACTTACGTCTCCATTATTTCTTCTCAAATCCTGTCCTTTAGAAGTTCTGTCTGTTGATTCAAGTTGTGTTTCCTTTTATAGTCTGCAGTTTATTGACACTTACTGATATTGACTTTCACTTAGATTTCTTCCCGTGCATTCCTTTTGTTAACTTCCAGTTCTTTTATTATCTGACAGCTGTAGAGATATAATTTTTAGAAGACAACATCTCTCAGCTTCCCGGTTGATATCATTTATTTACAAACTATGAATCTAATTTCGATTTTGTTTTTATTTTTGTTTTTCATTCTTCGCTTTGTACTTCGCTTTGAACGACATTGTCACATTTCATTGTTTAATTTTTGTTGACTATTATTTTTCTCATTTTAAATTTCTTTTTCTTACTTTTTGTTTCACAGAATTCTGGAACAATCCATCCTCCATTTCATACGTTTTCCTCCTGTTCATTTAATAATTATTGGATTTTATTATTTAAGTATCCTCAATTTAATTTTCAATAATAGTGCAAACTTCTAATTATTGATACAGACAAAATCAATAATATAATATGTTTGATTTAATATTCGAAAAAATTTCAAATATAAAAATAAAAATTTTTCTTGTAGCTATATTTTGAAAAAAAATTGATTTTTTAGTTTTAATAATTTGCAGAAAAACAAAATTAGCATCGCAGCATTTATGAGAATTTGCTAGTTACTTGAGTGATTTATTAAAATGATTAAAAAATTAATCTCACGTTTTGTAATAGATTGCTGTCGGGAAAAAAGTGTATTTTCCATATTGACATTAACTGGAGATGGGGGATATGTTTTGGACTCCATCTGAGCAAGAATTGATAGGTCACAGCATCGATTATCGGGAAATTGTTCCACTATAGAATAACTCAATGCGTCGACAGCTTCATCTATGTTGGTGTATATTGACAAGACATTATTGTATTGGGATAGAAATAAATCTGAAGCCGTGAAAGAATTTGAGTTATTTACTGATTGAATAGAATTGACATCATCTTCATCTTTGTACAGTTTAAATATGGTCTAAAAATAAAAAAAAATTTAAGAAATGCTCACTTGATTTTCAATGCATATGCATCTATTTCCGTGTAAATTAAGTAACGGTTTTAGATAAAAAATTTTATGAAGTAAATTTAAAATAAAACTATTTTCTAATCTTTGCATGTCAACTGCTCAGTGGTTCACATTTGGTTGGTTTGAGTATTTTGTTTACTTATTATTTATTCATTAACTTAGGAACCATCAATTATTACCATCCGGTACTCCCTACGTCAATGTGAAACATTCGGACACTGCAGCATGACCATCCATTGTACTCCTTCCTATGTTAATGTGAAGCACTATAGTGAGGGTATTTTGGTTTCAGGATTTTTGTACAGAAATTTAGAAATTTAGGTCAATCTTGATGTGGTTTAGTTTAATGAGTCGCGCCTATGTGTAATACAAATTCCTTTGAACGAAAATTTTAATGAAAATTTCTCCCAAAATTCTACTATCAATAAAAGAGCTTATAAGAAACATTATATTTAAATGTTCCTATATTAATTAATGATGTTTAATCAAGTTTAATATTTTATCTTACATATTTATTAGATTAATTAAAAATTATTAGTTGAAATTATTGTTACTTTTTACCTTCAAAGTTATATTGAAAAAATAGTCATTTAAAAATAAAGTCAATTATAAAAGTGTGTAGGGAAATGAGTTTTTTGTTATATCGAAGAAAGTTTTGTATATGATTTAAGTTTTTTCATACATTTATATTGATTAAAAGTGCAGAAATAAGTTTTAAAATATAGGTTAACATCTATTACCTTAATTTCATAACAGTCCAATTAACCCTTTCCAGCCCAAATTTTTTCAAAACAAAAAAAAATATATGCAGTAAGTAGGTACCAAAACTACTTATTTTATCATAAAAATATTTTACTTCATTTTTTTTGTTGCCCCCTTGTGCCAACTGTTAAAAACATATCTTACTATAGTTCTCACTAGTTACTGCCAACCGTTTTGGTAGTAGAGAGAAAAAAACTGAGTTTTTAACTAATGATTCCATTTGGAATCACTGGGCTGGAAAGGGTTAAAAAATATATTGATATATAATCTGAAAAGAAATTGAGGTAATGGGTATTGTAACGAGTTCCAAAACTCCTATGTAAAAATAATATACTTTAAATTTTATGTGTGATCAATTAATTGAAATAACTATTGGTGTTGAATTTGTATATTAAAATCTATAATAAATTATATTAAAGTATTTTACATTAAAGTAATTATATAGTTTCATCAATATTAATAATTACCATTTTAAATTTTCAGAAAAAACAGAATTTTAAATTGTAATTAATAAATAAATGTTGGAATTTAATTGCATCTAACATATATTAACTTATAGAAATGAAGATTAACTAAATTGAAAAAATATCTATGACGAAAAAAACAAAAGATTTCACTACAAGTTAAAAATTTCGCAAGCTTATTGCGAGGAGTTAAAATTAAAATGTTAAATTATAATTATTTCATGATTAAGTGAAACTTAAATTATTTGAAATATATTAGAATTAAAATGGTTTAAAATTGGAATGAATATTTTAATTTTGAAATAAAATAATTTTTAATAAAATTGCAATTCAAGTATGAATGATGTATGTTGACGGTATTTTGATATTTGAAATTAAAATTTATAAAAAGAAAATGTCCCAAGAATATTTGTTTATACAAGAAGATTTAATGAAATATAATTTTGGATTTATATATAGTCTTAGTTTAATTATTAAACTTTAATAAATATTTTGGAAAATTAAATCTTTAAAAATCTTTTTTATTTTCTGATTTGGCGACACACCTGGAAGGATCCCCCGACCCACAGGTTGGGAAACGCTGCTCTAATATGGGCTCAAAATCTCAACGATGACTATTATTCATACTTTGTCGGATTATTGTGAACATTTATCTATTCAATATAAGTCCAACATTTGCGAGCCATTTTTAGAAGGGGAAATAAAAATTGGTAAGTATTAACGGATGCGACATCAAAATACGGACAAATTTAAAAACATTAACAAATCCCTTGGAAAATGTGAGTAAGACATTTTCCACGAAATAACATGTTAATATGTGCTGATTTCCCGTAGGCGTTTTCGGATAGTTTTAAAGTCATTCTGCACAGCAGCGTAAGACACTTTTGGGATGCATTGCTGGATAGGGCGTTATAATTATTGGATGGAATCTGCCTCCCTGTAAATCTCAGCTTTCAAGAATTACTTTGGAACAAATGGAATGTGGAGTTCATGACGTAAATACTGCGTTGCTGTTACGCAATGTACAGAAGCCAAATCAGGCCAAAATATGATATTGTCTACACTGTGGAAATAGTTAATGAATGGCAGTAATTGGGCACGAATGTAGTGCTCCTGTTAAAAATCAGCGTTAACACTGGAAATTTCACCACGTCTTTTTGAACAATGATATATTGGGGATCTCCGATTCTCCTGAAACATTTAAACCTCTGTTCCTTCACAGCATTATTCATGGTAATCTCGCTGACTCCCTATTTCTTGGCGGAGGGAAACACCATTCCTTTTCTGGATTCATCGGCCAATTGCTGAACTCTGGGATTTGGACAAGATTTTGCTGCTGTCACCACTACTAAGTCTCCGTTTTTCATCATTTCTCTCCTGGAAGTTTTGTAGGATGTCAAAGACAGTGGATCGTGTAATATAAAGACAAATTACTTGACAGTGAATGCACTTCCCTTGTCACAGTTTATTTTCCAAAAGTAAGAATGCTGTAAAAGTGAATGACGAAATGTATTACGTCACGTGTGTGGCTCAATGAATATGATTGGTTGTTAATATCTCCAAATATCATACCTATAGTAGACTATAGACCAGTGATGGCCAACCCAAATCAATCGAAGGGCCAAATTTTCGGGGAAAATACTATCACGGGCCACAATAAATTCATTAATATAAATATAACTCGTTTTTACGATTCAAGTAAACTTAGAATCAATTTTTTAAATTAAAAACATGCTTAATTCGAATATGAATTCTAAAAAAGACAATTATTGATTTGATGTTTAAAATTGTGTCCGGGCCACATCAAAACGCTTCGCGGGCCACCGGTTGGCCATGGCTGCTATAGACTATATAGACTTTATCCGGATTTTGGTGTCGCACCCGTTATATTGGACGCACTTTATGTGATGTATGAAAAATGATCATTAATATATCCATAACAAGCAGCCAATTAATTTTAAATTAGTTAAACAAATTAATTGATTAAATGATTAATAATAAACTAGCAAAGTACCTCCATAAAAAACCTGTAATCTGAAGCATGTTTAGACTGCATCCGATCAGAAACCGAGCTGATTAATTTAAAAAGTGCGTGCATATCTCCAGAAACAATGTTCTGATCATTAACTGCTTTAAACTTACCCAAGTTACTTTGATTCATTATGCTGTCTGAAACTTGAGGTATCTCATTGTGATTCATCAATATTTTGCAAAGGTAATTTATTTCCTGACAACTCAAAGCGTTAAGTTGACGACGCAAACGACATAATTGTAATCTGTGCTCTTGAAATACTGGAGCTAAGCGTTCTTCAATTTCTTCGTCACTATGACAATTCAGTGCCCTGATTTATGACAGTACGATACGATTATAACAATATCATAAACATAAATGTTTTACCATTCCGATAAAGGACCTTCATTGGCTATTCCACAACCATAAAGAACAGTTATTCTCGGAATTCCCACCATCATTCCAATATCACACTCAGCAATTGCTTGATAATCCAGCAAATTCATGGCATGAGCCCAATACACAGTTTCTGAGAACAAAACAGCAACGTCCTAAATTCATAGTGATATTACTAATAAGCAAAGACCTTCAGTGATTTGAATAATTGTGGTCAAAATATACAATGCTCGGTTGCAACACTATGGTATCTGCAATTAATCATTGTATAAGACTGTATTTCTATTAATATTTAGAAAATGGCTTTTAAAGTGTTTTGTGGCAGAGGTTGGAATAATAATCCAAGTAACCAACAACATTTGAGTCATTCCAACGTCCAAGTAGGGTTTCTACCACCGAACACTACTTCATTGCTTCATCCATTGGATCAATTTTATTATCTGTACCCTAAAAACTTACTACATCAGGATATCGCTATAATAACTGAGTCGAGATCAATTTGTTTAATGGAAGCTTGGAAGCAATTTTCAATTAAGAATTGTATATAAATCGTATCATTATCGTTGCAAGAACTATAAAAAATCATAAATTGATTTCTATATTGTTTGGATTTTGATGATATGGATATTCAAGGTGTTCAAGATTTATTGATGGAAGGAGAAATTGACGAAGCGAATTTGCTCGAAATGGCATCAGAAGTTGTGCATCAGGTTGATTCTGAGGAAGATTGTGAATTTAATAAATAAACATTAAAAAATTATGAGAAAGTCTAAGCCTATCTAAATATTTTAATTTTTTTTCTTGAATACAGACTCATCTGCTAAAAGAAGCCGAAAATTAAAAAGCAAGTTGCAAAATTGCCTATCTCCATACCAGGAAGTCTACAGCGACCTTGTAAGTACCAGTAAACAAACCAAAATTACTGAATTTTAAAAGAAGTCAGACGACACAAATAGTGAAAAATATTCAGAAAAAAGATGATGGTATTCAAGTAACGCTTACACTTGTAAGGACTGAGTAGTGATGAGGAAGAAAATTATTAAATTAAGATTATAAAAATGAAAATGTTAATATTTTTAATAAAAAATTAAGTTGTTTGTATTGATTGAATAAATATTTGTTTTTAATAAGTTCTTGGAACCTAACCCCATGTTTACACTCGTTCTAGGTCTCACACAATGAGGCATTTCTTAAGAACCTTTCTATAATGTTATAGGAGGATTAATAATCAGCAGATAATGAATTGTGCATCGTTAAAATTCCCTTTACGTTGATTGAATATTTTGACTATATTTATTATTATTATTATTATTATTATTATTATTATTATTATTATTATTATTATTATTATTATTATTATTATTATTATTATTATTATTATTATTATTATTATTATTATTATTATTATTATTATTATTATTATTATTATTATTATTATTAATCATTCAAAATTGACACAAGATTTACCAAAGTCAATTCCGCACGATGAATAGAATAGATAGAAGTTTTATTCACTTGACAAACAAATTCCAATTCGAATTCAGCAAAACAATTATCAAAATCCAACAACATATCTAGTAAATCTTTATCCAATGTGGGTATCATCGTATAATAACTGTGTATGGCCTGAAATGTTAAACTTTGAAGTTTTTTGACCTTTTTGTTAGTGAAATTGTTTGGTAGAAAATAAACTGGATTGAAAACTCGATTTTTGTCAGAATTATTCTGATAAAGTACAGTTATTAACTCATGTTTAGGAAATCAAAATAATAATTATTATTATATTAATCGAAAAATTTTTCGTATAATATATATACAGGAATACCTCGAACAGTACGGTTAATCGGTTCTGGAATTTAGCCGTACTATTTGAAACCGGACTATTCGAGGCATTCTGGCGCTAATAAATTTACGGCTTAGTACCCCTATTAAGAAATTTAAAAATCGTGATTATATAAAGACGCCTCTTTATATGCACTTGCAGATTCCCCAACAATACGTACGTTGTGAATACCAGTTCGTTCCTTATACCGAGAAAACCACCCTCGACTGGCCGTAAAGGTTTCACCGGTTTCGGAACCAAGGTCTTCTACTTCATCTTTAGTCCCCAAGTCTTTGTAAAGACTTAGTGCCTTCGCTTGAATTTCCATTTGACTAATTGGAATACGTTTTTGGCTAAGGTCTTCTATACATATAGATAATAGTCGCTCCATGTTAACCATTCGAGGGCTTCTAATTCTGGTTACCACTTTTGACAAATATGACGCCGTAGCTATACCTTACGACTTGTATTGATCTTTATTTTTCACAATTTTCCGAACTGACGTCTCGTTCATTCCCCTTTCTTTTCCTACTTTAGCAAACGAAGCCCATTTCCTCATGAAGTTTAATAACGCTAAGCTTCTGTTCTAAAGTGAGCCATTTGCGTTTTCTGAATTTTAAACTTTTTTAAATTTCGAAAATTTTATTTAATCATTTTAAAAACAATCATATTTTGAAAATTTCAAAACCGTACTATGCGAGGTATTCCTGTATATATATATATATATCTTCCTTGTCTTCTTGACCAGCTTAATGTCTGAGCGATTATGTACAACAGCTCCACGATCCAAAGCACCCGCAACTTCAGGCTACTTGAATATATTAAAGATTGTTTGTGGAGTTTTAGTTGAATTCATGTGTTTCAAAAAGAAAATATATTTTTTCTATCGTTCAATTGTTTTGAAGTATAATTTAATTCAATGGGTTAATTCAATTGTATTATTGCCTTGGTAATTGATAATGGATCTGGTATGTGCAAAGCTGGATTTTCTGGGGATGACGTTCCAAGAGCTGGGTGTCCCTCAATTGTCGGTCGACTAAGACATCAAAGTGTTATGGTTGGTATGTGTTAAAAAATAGCTATGTTGGTGAGGCTCAGTCTAAAAGTCTAAAAGAGGTATTTTATCATTGAATTATCCAATTGAACACGGCATTGTAACAAATTGAGATGACATCGAAAAATCTGCCATTATACATTTTACAATAATTTGAGAATCCATCCAATGCTTATTACCAAAACGCCACTGAATCCGAAAGCTAACAGAGAAAAATGCCTCAGATCATGTTAGAAACATTCAATGTTTCCTCTATTCAATCTGTTCTATCGCTTTATGTTTCATGAAAAGCTACCGGCATTGTTTTAGATTCCGGAAATGGTGTTCCACATGATAGTTCATGATAGTTATGCGTCTGATTGAAAGACTATTGGATAAAAATTAAACAGGCGTACTATGCCTTGTAGGGGAACAACTTCGCTGTGTTCTTTTATCACAATAGCACTCATACTCAAGCCAAACCGTTTTATTTATTTATTCGAAATGCTTCCAAAACTATTGTTTTGTCATACAACAATTTTTATAATATGTCTTTAACTCAACTTTTTTTTACCTAATTGTTAATTTTTCTACTAATTGTAACGTGTAGTTGCTTACTTCTGGTTTATAAAAGTGTTAAATATTTTTCAGCAATGTTAAGAAAAGAGAGAACTTGAAAAAAGCACCCAAATTTGATGTTGGATCAAATTCAGTTGAAAAAGGCAGTGGCGAAAATTCATGAATATCAAAAACATCGATATATTTACTGATTCATAGTCAAGCTTTTTAATAAATACAATGTCAATTGAAAAGAAGTCAGTGATGAAATTTGAAAAAATGTGTGTGTTGGTGTGTGTGTTTGCTTCTTCTGTCATTTCCTATTTACAGTAGACCCCGGTTATAACGCGGGTTTTGAGGAAATGATTTTGAACGCTTTATAAGCCCTCCGCGTAATAAATAATTTCTAATCAAGCTTTTTTATGTTCATCATATTTCAAATATTTGAAAAATATATTCGCGTTATATCCGAATGCGCGCTATAAAAGGGGCGTTATCAGCGCGGTCTACTGCGACTCTATATTCCTAATTATTTATCCAGCAGTGTGCTAAGCCCATAACCGACAAGGATTGGTATCCTGTAACTTCCTTCATTTTTCCATCTCGCATCTCTCTGTTGCCCAGCAAGATCTTCGTTGTTATAAAAGTTTTTCAGAAATACAAGACGCCCTTCTTGATCTAGTGCCCAGGAACATATTGCCTCCTCTATTCACATTTTGGTACACCACCAGTTTTGGGATATAGATTGGTGTTGTAAATCAGTGCGCAAAGACTTTCAGTGAAACTTACCATGGTATCTAGGAATGGGAAATTATTTTTAAAGTTGAGTATATCGAAAACATATTACACTTTGGTGTTGATCAAGTGTAATTGTGATACCAAAAAGCTGGAAGGAATAATGGAGACAATAAAGATGTAATCGATATATCGTTCCAATTAAAGCATTTTATGTCCAAAAAATATTTCGGATGACATTTTGGGTCTAAATTTTTGTTTTCCGAGGCTTTTGAAGGATTCGTTGGTTACAAATTCAATGCTAATTAAACGGGAAACAATAAAGGTCTTCATACATTAATAGCCAACATTGATCTATATTCCAAGAGCCTACAAATGTATCCACAATTAAAAGACTTCGAGGTATCCAGAATGGCTAACCCGAAAATGTAAAGTTTTATATATAATGATCACAAATTTGTATATATTATTTAGAATGCAGTATTTATCATATTATAATTTATCAGTCAATTTAATTATCAATTATAATCAATCGTTAACAAAGTTTGAAAGTGGCCAATTAAAATCCATATATATATATATATATATATATATATATATATATATATATATATATATATATATATATATATATATATATATATATATATATATATATATATATATATATATATATATATATATATATATATATATATATATATATATATATATATATATATATATATATATATATATATATGCGTGTGTGTGTGTAAATTATTACAGCAATCTTACTGCATCTAATCCTTTATTTTCTTTTTTTTCTTGTCTTTTCTGCATTTCAATCTGCACCAAACGGTTTGCTTTTACGATCTTTTCGTGCTCGACTTGTAAATTTGTAACAATTGACATTAATTTCATGTGCAAATCAGCTACAGGTTGAATAAATTTTTGATAGTTGTTTTCGCTAGTAAATTAAAATTACACTTTGATTTAATTTTGAATTAATATTACATATCCATCAGATCTGACAAAATTTTTGATAAACAGTGAAATAAATACTCATCAACGCTTTCATTTGACAAAATATGATGATATTTCAATCGAAATATTCTCGCGTCTCGCTTGTCAGCAGAAATAACTTTATTGATAAGCTTTAGAGTTGACGAATAAAATAAATAAATTGAATTCGGATTCTAGAAAGATATCCAGAAATTATTAGTTTACAAAAACTGTCGACACAAGTCTAACATCAACTTTATCATATCCACTTGAAAACTGCAATCGTTCAAAATTGACTAATAAATCAATTATAAGTTTTCCTAATTCACAATAAACTTTATCTGACATTTTTTCTGATAGCAACCAGCTTCAAAATTACTAATCGTGTTTAGGTTAATTTCAAATAAATGAATTTAACAATAAATAATGTTATTTAATAATCTCATAAATTTAAAGAATGCTAATTTACTTTAAAAACTTAAGATTACATATGATGCATTTGAACAAATTTTTAAATATTCTTATCAATAATGATGCTAATTTCCAGAGGTATATTTAGTTATGTGTAATATACTAAGTTAGATATCTTGTTGTTTTAATAATTTGGAATTTGCGATTTTTTGAATTAAATAAAACTTGTTATTTATAAATTCTTTGAATAAATATATATTGTTAGTTTCAAGAATTTTCTGCGAAATTTTAAAGATGGATCTAAAGACGGATTTAACTGGCGACCACGCCGAAAATCAAAAAAATATCAACGCCATTTCGAAATCGACAAAATCGCTAATGGAATGCCTACCGAAATCATGCCAAGACATGCTCACACTGAACATCAGACGATATGATGGACGAGGTTTAAAAGAAGCCGAAGAATGGATCAGAGATATAGAAGAATGGTTGCTGACAAATGGACAGCGATTGACAAGCACTTTCGATGTGTTATTAGTGGCAGAAGCAAAGACATTGTGGGGAAACGTCAGAGAAACAGAAACAACAGATGTAAAAGCCAAAGCGTGGTTCTTAAATACGTTCACAATTACAAAATCAATAACTGACAAAATCAGAGAATTGGCAGCTATGGAACAGGAAGATGATGAAAGGTTTGCAGCTTTTGAGATACGGCTAAGAAAAGCTTTAGCTGAAGTTGTAAATTCAGGACGATCAGAAGAAGATATTGTTCAAGACCTCATCGCAAATAAAGCACGCGATGCGAGACTGAGGGAGATACTATTGACGAAACCAGAAACAAAAATTGAAGAAACGAGATCATTGGCGAAAATTTTTGAAAGTAACAAAAATGGAAACCATAAAACAGAATTTGTTAAAGCAATCGGTCAAAGAACATACGCTAGCGTGACTGAGGGAGGGCAGATGAGAATTCAACAGAATACCCAAAATCCCATGCCTACATCACCACAAAGAAGACTGTCAGAAGACCCATTTAGTCACCACAGATCAAGAAGAGACGAACATCCTATACGCGGACCAATACAATATGAAGGAAATAACCATGGTCGTCGAGAACAATCTCCAAGAGAACAATTCTTGGGAAATGCGAGAATCTCGAATAGCTCAGAAAGGAAGCTGCCAACAATATCCATGAAGAATATAGCAAGGAGACTGTACAACGAAAGTAGAGGACTACCACAAGCATCGGTCCCAAAATTAACGGTAGGTGATTGTTTTTGCTGTGGCGAAAAGGGACACAGAAGGTATGAGTGTCCACTGGGAAATAAATGCCTGATATGTGGCAAGGAAGGTCACGGGTTCCGAGATTGTTTTTCGTTACGGAAAGAGGTTCCACACCGATATCAAAGGATAGCGTGCATAGAAGAAGAAGATTCAAAATCTGAAAGAAGAGATTACACCGAGAACAGCCAGGATTTCAGAACTGCTCACAGCGACATGGAAGATAGATACAATGTCCCTGAAAAATATACTATATTGAGAGAAGACGGAAAAAACAACAGCGACTCCATGTGTTTCATTTCGTCGGTGGAGTCAAGACAATAAATTGTGAAATAAGAAATGAACGACGAAGAGACGAGGCAGAAGATGAGATGTACCAGGCGAAAGATAGAAGAAATTGGAGTAAAATAATGTTGAAAAATGCCGAAACAGAGATGTTATGGGATTCTGGAGCATCAGTAACAGTCATGAGCAAGAGTTTGTGGGAGAAAAAAGGCAAACCAGAACTTAAACGTAGTATGATATTATTGTGAGGAGTTTTTTCAACTGGAGGTGAAGAAGCAATGGGATACATGACTATACCGGCCACATGGAATCAGAAGACCAAAATAATCACAGTAGTAGTGGTAAAAGAGATCAAACCCGAATTCATAGGGGGCATTGATACAATGAAAGAGTTTGGAGTAAAGTTAGTGAAAATCAATAATATAGAAACATCATTGATAAACAAAATTTACACTGATGAAGAAAGAATAAATAAAGCACTAGTGGCGATGGCAGGTGAGAATAATAAAGATATTGAAGGAATGATCAGGGAATACGGTGGAATTTTTATGGCATCGAAATTCGATCTGGGATTTACAAACTTAGTTCGACATGAGATGCGGATAACAGGAGGCCCAATAATGCAACATCCTCGACGTCAACCAATGCACATGGAGAAAAGGATTGAAGAACTGATAAAAGAGTTAATGAAAGCAAATGTTATTCGATGTTGCAAGAGTCCTTGGAATGCCCTGTTAGTTATAGTAGGGAAGAAAGATGGATCTATCAGGATGTGTGTAGATTATTGTGGATTAAATTCCATAACAGAAAAAGAGTCATTTCATATGCCTAACACAAAATTCTTACTAGACTGTCTCGCGAATGCAAAAGTATTTTCGTCAATCGATTTAGGTCAGGCGTATTATCAAGTGGAGTTGGCTCCGGAAATTCAAGAAATGACTGCATTCAGTACAAGAGAAGGACAATTTTGCTTCAATAGACTATCATTTGGCTTAGAAACAGCTCCTGCGACATTCCTGAGACTGATGCACACAGTGCTAGAAGGAATGCTATTCAAGGGAGTAGTAGTTTATCTAGATGATATCTTGGTATATGGTAAAAGTCAAAAAGACCACGACGAGCTATTAAGGGAAATATTCAGAAGAATTCAAATGGCAGGACTAAAGATAAATCCAGAAAAATGCAAATTCAATAAAACAGAATTGTGTTTCCTTGGTCACACAATTATCGAGAAGGGTATCCAGACAAACAGGAAGAAAGTGGAAGAGATCGAGAAAGCAGAAGTACCAAAATGTTCAAAACAATTGAGATCGTTTCTCGGATTAACGAACTACTATAGAAGATTCATCAAAGACTATGCCAAAATCGCCGAACCATTATACGCTGCAACATCTGGATGCGATAAAGATATAAATTGGACTAAAGAATGCAATGAAAGCTTCCAAACTCTGAAGAGACGGTTGTGCGAAGCACCTATCCTTGATTTTCCAAGAGAAGATAGGACTTTTATCTTAGACACAGACGCTAGTTTCGGAGCCATTGGTGCAGTTTTGAGTCAAATTACAGAAGATGGAGAAGAATCTGTCATAGCTTATGGCTCGAGACATATGTCATCACATGAAAAGGGATACTGTGTAACCAGGAAAGAACTGCTCGCCGTACATGAATACGTCATGCATTTTAGAGAATATCTGTACGGGAAAAAATTCATAATTCGCACCGACCACAAGGCATTGGTTTTCATGAACACTACAAAAACGCCAATCAGTCCGCAATTCCAAACATGGTTAGCTAACCTGTCGGAATATGATTTTGAACTAAAATATCGGAAAGGCGAAGAACACTCAAATGCAGATGGACTATCAAGATTAAAAAGTATGGTTTGCACCCAGTTTCAAACAAGAAGCTAAGGAAGGAAAATCAAAGATTATATATATATATATATATATATATATATATACTATCCAAAGAACAGAAGCTATGGAAAAAGTATGGGAACAACAACAAAAGGACATTCGGTTTCGAGAGCTGCGAGAGATATTGGAAAATGGATGTACACGGGAGAAAGAGAATTGTTTTCCTTTTAACGTAAAAAATACACAAATTGATGGAGGATTAATAACAGTAGAAAAGAACAAAAATATCTTAATGTTAGTCCCAGAAACATTTGCAGGCCTGTTAACAACAACGCTACATGAAGAACTATGGCACATTGGAGTTAAGAAATTATTTCATTATATGGAAAAGATATTTTATTGGCCGAAAATGCAAGAAACAATCCAACTCTGTTTACAATGTTGCGAGATCTGCGCTAAGAGAAAGATTGATCAGACAAGAACCAAGGAAACATTTATTCCTAGATATAGCTCTGAATTCCTAGAACAGATTGTTATAGATGTAGCTTACATGGAAATAAACGCCAAAACAAATATATGGTAGTAATGGTGGACCGTTTTAGCAAACTGATTTCTTTAACTGCAATCACAAAGCAAGACGAAGGGACCATTTTCAAAACAATACTTAATAGTTGGATCTATCGATTTGGAAAACCGAAGAGTATTTTAACAGATAGAGGCCGAAATTTCGAAGGGAATTTCCTAAGACAGAAGCTACAGAAACTTGGAATCAAACAGGAATTCAGCTCACCTTATCAGCACCAATCAAATGGTTTAGCCGAAAGAGCCATACGAACGATAAGAGATCTTATTACAGCAACATTGGCAGGCGGATGTGAAGAGAGAAACTGGCACGAACTTCTACCCAGAATAGAGTTCACTATAAATACCAGTCGACAAAGTGCTACAGGTTTATCACCATTTGAGATAATTTATGGACGGAGTGTTAACCTACACTCTAATCTGAAACAAACCGAGATATCAAGAAGCGAAAGAATCGAAGACGCGAGATTTAACTCGAGTAAAGCCGCAGGCACTATGAGAGCTATGGATAAGACAAAGAGGGGCACTCGTGTTTTCGAGGTGGGGGAGGAGGTACTCGTACGTAAAGAGCCGCAGAACAGGCACAAGAATGGTATGCAATACGATGGCCCATATATAATCGCCAGATTTCTATCACCTCATCGAGTTGAACTACATTCACAAGAAGGAACGAAAGAAAGAAGAATCGAGTGGCTGAAGAAGTGGAAAAAGTCTTAAGAAGGGGAGAGTTAGATATCTTGTTGTTTTAATAATTTGGAATTTGCGGTTTTTTGAATTAAATAAAACTTGTTATTTATAAATTCTTTGAATAAATATATATTGTTAGTTTCAAGAATTTTCTGCGAAATTTTAAAGATGGATCTAAAGACGGATTTAACTTACTATTAATATTTTCATTGCATTTTAAAAATGTAAACGTAACTACAATTTTAGAAAAAAATATTTTTCATTAATTAAGGTAAAACTCATTATATTTAACCCTTTCAGAGCTTTTACTAAATATTTAAATATAAAATAGATTTTATTTGTTTCTAAATCAAAAATTATTTTCAAAATATGGGGCTAAATATTAAAATTAATTAAAAATTATAGAGGCTTAAATTTTTTTTTAAATATCCGAAAAATATTGTCAAATAATTTGCTAATTTTAAAATTTTTTATAAAATATTTCGCATATAGTATATGCCAAAAAAACCTACCATAAAATTCAATTTTTTTGTAAAAACATTCAACTAGATAATTTTTATTCACGGGCCCATTATGGTACTCCTCGAAACAACCCAACAAACATAGAGGAACCAATCATTTAGAACATCCAGTTTTCATTTCAGTCCTTGAAGAATATATCTTGCATTGCTTTCGTTTGTCCATTTTGATAGGTATTCAATATACAATAGTTTTGTCTTCATCAGTAGAAATCTGATTTTCTAGGTGTGTAAAGTATTTGGAGTCATATTTTTGAATTCTACTTCGCAAATTTGGCTACAATATTTCCCCCTAAAATATATATTAATTTAATTATGTTGGACTAGAACCAAAAATTGAGAGTGTGTTTTAATGGATCAAAAATACATAACATAAAAACCGCACTAAGTTTAGTAAACATCTATGATCATACACAAATAATACAAAATAAAGTACGCAACCACTGAGAATAAATAAAACACGTACAATACATTCAAGAAACGCAAGAAGTTGCAATCGCCAACACAGTTAAGAATGGAATATTGCATTCAAAAAATCTGCCAAATAGAAAAATAAAAGAATAAATAAAATAATAATTGATAATAAATTAATTAATAATATGAAAAGAAATTTTAAGAAAGATTATTGATCGTTTTTACACACGAAGAAGCTATGGCAATAAGAAAAAGAACAGGAAAAATTTATTTAAAAAATTAAATAAAATAAAATAAAGAAATAAAAAAATTTTTAAAAATTGAAACTAAAAAATTTCCAATAGAACTGATAAAATAATAAAAATTATAATAAAATTAGTTGAAATTATGTAAAATATAAAATTTATAAAATTAAATCGTCAAAATTAATATAAATTAAATAATTGATTAATTAAATCAATTAAATTAAACTTTACTGCATTCTGATTGGATCTAGTGGCAGAGAATGCAATCAAAATAAGTATAAATACTGATTGCAGATTCAGTCAACACTTTACACGTGGTAGATAATAATCCTTTACGACATTAAACTTGTTCAAATTTCCTTTTTGCTAGACTTCTGAATTATTGTTCACTATATTTGAATGTATATTGGTGAGCATTGCTACTGGACCATTATCCAATTACTACGTTACAATTCACCATTTTTAAATCGCTTCGTAGTTCTTGTAAGACCATTAGGACCACCCCGATTATTTCTAAGAATTATGCAACAATAAATACCTTTTTCTGACATTCCTTGAACAACTTCTATGGTAGTATAAAATTATCCATATACAGATTATGGTATTTATTTTGGTAATTTTTTGTTAAACACACTGTCATATCTAAATTAATTTCAGGTTTATTAGAATTATATTGAATCAGTGCAATCATTAATTCCAATAAAAATTAATATAACAATAAAATTATTCATCTCATCTACACTTATTGACTCATAAGCTTTAAATTCTTCTTCACTCATGATATTTTTCGCATATCTGTTTGATTCTTGGACTAGAAATTTGACTAAGAAATCTGTAATAAATAATCTTAAAAAGTCAATTTCTGGTATTGGTTTTTTTAAAAAAGCTTGAACCCATAAATTGGTTTAAAGTCAATGTCTTCTCACCCTAATACCAGTGATCGAGAGGTATAGATTCTAGAATATTTGTACGTTTTCTTTTCCGGGTCCTTATATTTAAATTTGAGGACTTTCATATCAATGTGATACCCAAGTCGTTGTCACTATTTGGGACCATGTTCTCCATTTGCAATAATAAGTAAAAGAAATTATATATTGTTAAATGGTTGAGAATTTAAACAAAATAACATTTTATTATTATTTTCTCTTTTTATTGCTATTTTTACCCCAATTTTGTGTATTTCTTAAAATAATTTATATTTTTTTCTTTCTAGATTTATGTCTTGCAAAACTATCAACTATTTCTTCACAGTCAATACTTTCAAAAAATCCAGACTCAATGGCTAATATACTTAAATTATTAAATTTTTCTTGTCGCAAGGAAGAACGAAGATGATTTTAGAATCTTTTTAGAAGCGAAAAAGATCTTTCACCTGAACAGTTAGTTAATCCTATACTCATAAATAAAATTTTGTTTTGTTTATAATTTTTCAATTTTTTTTTCAATTTTATCAAATTTATGGCTTTTATAAAATTTACGGTGCCCCTTCACTCACGGCGCCCCATGTGCTTAGCACAGTTAGCACAATGGAAGAGTTGGCGCTGAACAAAAGGTATGAAAATTTGGCACAAGGGCGGCTAAATGGATTAGCAATGCTGCATATTAATAACGATATTGCAAGAAACCTAAATTTTAGTGAAATAATTGATAAATTTGCAATTTCAAAAGCCCGTAAATCATTAATATAATAAAATTTGTTTTTATATTCAGTTGTCGCTAACTATATATAATTTTTTAAATATTAAAAAGGGGCCCCATAAAAATTTGGCCCGGGCCCCGCACTCTCTCTCCTAGGCCATGACTACGCGTATGCATAAATCCGGTATTTGTTCGGGCCAGTTTGATAATATTTGGTCAGAATAAATGTGGTAATGGTTCGGCAACTGTCACCGAACAGTGGGGAGAGATTAACCCCAAAAATTCCCTTCCTTGTCTATTCCACTTTCATAAAGTTATTATTATTATTAAATTTAAATAAAAGCAGAGGACGAAAATATTTTATTTACACATTGAAAATGTTTAGTCAATTTTCATATTAGCATTATTTAAAATATCTCCTTAAATAAAACATAAACGGAGATAATAAACACGCAAAGCAGCAAAGTACAGTACATAGTGTCAAAAAACCGAAATATTCGACTAATGGTCCAACTGGAAATGTACCAATCAGTCCACTAATTGTAAATGCAAGGAGCGTCAACCCTGATGCGCTTCCGTATGATTTAGAATATTTTATATCGATTATTTTAGGTACAACTGGAATCAAAATAACCTCGGTCATTGAGGAGAAAAAAAACATGTTCCCTAAACATACACCGATTACCCACCAGGGTTTACTGAAAAATATACAAACACATATTGCACCATTAATAGCTATACCAATCATTGGTAAAATCCAACAAACACTTGTCTTTATATGAAACAACATACTTGATAAAAAAAACCCTATTAACGAGAAGAATCCAAACAACCAAACAACTCCTTGTTGAGTTTGGTCTGAACAAAATTTATTAATCATAAATATTGGCAATGTCGTTTCCAAGCTGTTGCCCATCAGAGAATTAAAAATGAGGAATAATAACACAATTACTACGTGAGGATCTTTTAATAACTTAGTTGCAGTTAATCGCTTTTTCATTTTCAAATGAATTTTTGTTTCCGTTGGTGAAAAATCGATTACTTCAACATCCGGTAAAGGCAAAGAGGAACTCATTTCATTTGGTACCATTTTGTCATGATCAATATATTGATTTGCACTTTTATTACCTGAACTAGTTACCCTTTCATCGTAATCTTGTTGAAGAGAAGAATTAACATTATTTCCTTCATTTTCCTTTACCAATAACGAATTATTAATATCTGATTTATTTTCCCCATTTTGAAATTTTACACATTCAATTATCTTATTATTACCTGAAGAGATGCCAAAATATCGAGACATACAGGAATTTCCGAACGCAAACGGACTTATTGCAATAGCTAATATGATAAATAATGGACACAGCCATACGAAAGTGAAAATTCGGGCATAATCTTTATTAATTTTATTGGCACCTTCAAATATAGCTCCAGCTATAATAGGAGATGTACTCCCAGCAATATATACCAAAATACTATCAATAGTGATAACTTTGTTACGAGATCTTTCATTCACATATATTGTATAGATAATTGTTAGACCTGATGTCGAAACTATTGAATAGCCTATTGCGTCGATTATTCTCGCTAAAATTGAGCTGTAGAAATTATCAGAAATACAATATATAACGCAAGCCAAAGCTTCGATTAGAGCTCCAGTAAACAAAATCTGTGGCGGATGACTGCGATCAGTAATCCAACCAACTATAGGAAACATGATTAATTCCGTACCATATTTTGATCCAATAAGAATCGATACATATACATTGCTGGGATTATCATTTGAACAATTTGATGATGCGATAGAAACATTCTCACTCTCAAACTTTACAGATGAATAAGCAGGAAAAACTGTTGTAATCATCTGACTAAGAAAAACGGTTAAAAACACAGAAAATCCCTCAATAACAGTTAAAAATAATTTTTGATTCAAACTAAGTTTCATCATTTCTACATTTATTTGAATTAAACTCAAAAATAAATATGTAGATAAAAGTACTCTTCTATTAAACCACACAATTTAAATTGTATGACGTAGAAAATCATTAATTACAGACCGATTAAAACACTGATGATGTACGATTAAAAAAAGAAACAACTCAATTTGAAAATGTATTTTGTATCAATTTGCAACTGTTTGCAACACATACATACAACGCAAACATTTGGAAGCATACATACAGACACAGACACACAGACACACAGACGCACAGATCAAAAACAGACATCATAATTTGTACACGTATTTACTGTTTTGCTTCATAATCGATACAGTTCAGAAACACGTAATGTCTGAATAATACAATGTAATCAATTTATCAATATGTTTGTTTCCCTAGGAAAGCAAAATCAATAAAAGAATAGAAAAATAAATAAATAAATATCCAGAGCAGTAATTAAAAATGTAATCTGTTTTATTTCTTTTGAATAAAAAATATAAAAAGCTATAATTGAATCTCTTCGTTTTCAGAAATAGAATACATAATCTCTGGTTTCTTAAAGTATTTCCTGCAAAACAAAATTGCCGGTGAAAAAGGAATGCATAAAAAAGCTAAAATATAACATAAAATCCTAAAATCAGTTTTCTCTACAATAAAGCCGACGGGAAATGTTCCAAAAATTCCAGAAAGAGTATATGAAAGCATTGTCAAGCTTGAACTACCTCCGTAATTACCGGTATATCGAGTATCTGTCAAGGTTGCAATAAACGGGATTAAAATGACTTCAATGAGTGAGCCGGAAAAATTAATGATTCCCAAAATGATGCTTGTTGTCCACCAGGGTTCCACAAATGCCATTAATATCGACACGATTCCAATTATTATTAAATTAAGCATGCAAGCTAAACAACATTTCTCAATGAATTTATGATATATTATCGATCCAAATAGAAATCCAGGAATCGAAGACAAACATCCAAACCATACCAATCCCTGCTTAGTTTCGTCTGAGCCAAATTTAGAATACATATATGTCGGTAAAGTAGCCTGAAAAGAATAAAGAGGTATTGAGAAAACAGCTAAATACACAACACTAATAAGAATATAAGGATCTCTGGCAATAATCCCAATGTGTGTGAAACTTTCATTTGAATTAGAATGAATTGATTTCGAGATTATATTTGAGTCATTTTCATGAGTAGATTTTCTGGCTGTATCGTGATTAAATACAGCAAGTGAAGTAATAATTGTTATTATAATCAAAAAAGGTCCAATAGTTGAAAAGGTTACCCATCTTGCAATGTCAGCGTTTCCTGTCCACAATAAAGTGTATTGATAAGAAGCACCAGCAGCTAAAGGAGCGGCTGATATTGCAATAAACGAACAAATGCTATTAATTGTAATAAGCTTGTTGCGAAATCGATAAGACGGAGTTAGAATATAAATCAACGTCAATGCGGCAGTACTGTAAAATGCAGATCCAATCCCATCAACAAATCTAGCGATACATACAATCAGAAATGATTCACTGGCACCGTAGAAAAAATATGATATTGATTCGAGTATTAAACCAATTAGCATCACTAATCCAGGTGAGATTTTATCTGTAATTATGCCTGAAATGGGAAATGCTACAATTTGCGTGGCGTACTTGATACCAAGCAATGACGCAACTTTGGAATTATCAATTTGACTGTTGATGATACCGGTAGAATTTTTTAGATCATTTGTTTTGTTGCTAGCTTTTTCTAAAATCTGATTAGTCTTATAAGCCGGAAAAATTGTAATCACCATTTCATTAAGGAATGTAGTGAAAAATAATGAGACATTGATGATGATTAAAAGAAAAATTTTCCGGTATCGAGGCATGGAAAATAGTTGAAGATTTTCAGCATAATAAATGTATTACAACTGACGAAAATTTTCTGAAATGTCATTTGCTCAAGGTCACTCAGATTTGATTGGATGCAAATCAAACACGAAATTAGATTGGGGAAATTGTCGTTTTTGCTGGCTCAAAATTAAATAGTAAAAATAATTGGGTCAATGGATTTTTTAATTAAAATTGTCAGTTCTTTATTTGAAATGATGAAACATTTTGCAATTTTTTCTTGACCACAAAAGTTTACATTTTACTTTTTATTTGATGTGACATTTATATTTTAGTATGACTTTGTTTAATAAGATAAATCATTTAAAAGGCTTATAACAAAAATTTGGAAAAAATAAATTCATCAAGAGTGTTGCGATTTGTGATTGTGTAAATTATTATAAATTGCACAAAAAATTAAGAATTCAAAAAATTAATTAAGTGAAAAGAAAATCTAAAAATGTAAAAAATAATAAATCAATATTTTTCGGAGGAAACAAGTATGATCGGGTGATAGTGGTGTTTCGTGGAACCTAAATAGATATTTCGCAAAAATTTGGAGTAAATTTAGAAAATTGAACATATTCTACTTCATAATGAAAGACGAGCGACGATTAAACTTATCACCCTGTGCGCATGAAAGAGATGTAGTAGATGGGATTGTTTTTACCTGATTCGATGAAGTAAATTGTAATTTAAGAACCATAAATCATCAAAGTCATTAAGAGTTTTATTTATTTGTATTTTTAAGTTTAATAAATAAATGATATTTCTTTAATAACATTTTTTATTTTTATTTATACTATTATGAATTACCCAAGTGTCGCTAAAAAGTTTGGTAACTAATAAGTTTCTAACTGATAACAATTGAGAACCCTTGAATACTTAAACTAGTTATTTATACATATCACACCTCATTATTAAGATTAAGACCCTAAATAAAAATATGTGAAAACACTGAATTTACGCTGCTTACCATTTTAGAAGACTTTTTATCAAAATTTGTGATAATTTGACTGATTCAATTTGATGGAGTTATTGTTAATTCGTTTTATTATATATACTCTGAGTTTATCCGACAAGATATTTTGACCCCCATAGGTATTGGTCGTAAGGGTACTGGTCATAAGGTAGTGGTCGCAAAGGTACTGGTGTGTTTTAATGATTTTATTTAGGCAAATCTTTGGTTATTATTTGACACTAAATTCATTGGTAATTTTTTAGAGTTGATGTTAATGGGATTTAGTAAATATTCAAGTGAATTACACCAAACACCACTGAGAACCATTTCCTATAATATAACAAAATATCAATAATCTTACATTATAGAAACATACATACTTACTTTGATTTCACGTTGATGTTCTCATTTATAGCTCAATGAGATACATCTTATATTATAGGAATCTGAAAAGTGGAAGAAAAATTAAAAACTGCACACAAACGCAACACATATTAAAAAACACATACAAACTTTTGATTCGTAGAAATGTAACAATGAGATACGTTTCTATAATAATTCTATTTTAGACAATTTTTAGAAAAAAAAGATCGTTGAAAATTTTTAAAATTATATTTTTAATGAAAATATCAAGAGCTGATGAATTTGGTTCAATATCTTTTACTCCAGATTTGATTTCCTTAAAGAATCACCTCATATTGAGCTCAGAAAAAAAATTACAAAAATTAAAAAAATTATTTTAATCAGCGATTTTTCCCAAAATGTTTTAAAAAAATACACATTTTTGGTGATTTATTTATTTATTAATTAATTATAATTAGAAATATATCGGACTCACGTTTTTTCGAAATAATTCCAAGATAAATATCATAAAATTCCTTAAAAATACCCTGAAAATTAATTAATAATTATATTGTTGATTAAAAGTAATATTTAAGAACTTGAATAATGATCTCATATCCATATGGATCAAAACTCAAGTCTTAAAATTTACTTTAAATTTAATATCTTACCTGAAAACCATTTCTAAAATGGCTAAAATAAATTTCATGACGAGCAATTCATACGTAAAAAAAATTACTGACAACTTTGCTTTATTTATCATCAACATCAGTAGAAAATTCATCAGTAGTAAATTGGTGAGTGAGCAATCGCTCTACACGCAAACCACAACTATAGAGAATGTTTCTCAGTGGTGTTTGGTGTACTATAATTTTTTGTGAATTTCATGTTAATTGAAAGAATATTTAAAAATTTAAGGTTTTATTGTTAATTCTAAGACAAATTTAATTAATTTCTTTATAATTTACTATATTTTATTGATTTGTTTTTTAATTTAATTTTAAATAAAAATTATTTTTTATGACAGTTAGGTTAATAATTAGAGTCTTTACAATAATCAAGTGATAGGATAAATTATTTAATTTTTATGATGACTTTGTAATGATAATTTGACTAAATAATTTTTTCATATATTTTCTAAGAATATTTCCATTTACACATTGATGAACTTTTAAATATTGAAAATCTAAAGTTGAAACCAGCTAATTTTATCATGAATTTTATTTGAAATCTACTTGAAAATTATTGTAAAATATACTGAAATTTGTGATTTAGTTTGAATTTAGTTTGAATTTAGCAATTATAATTGCTATAATTGGCTGAATCGATGAAGAATTATGATCAATCAATGAGAAATTATCATCCCTAGTTAGATATTTGATGGTAAATGTGGTGAAATATTTGTAGAAAATATTGATTTTAGTGAATTTTGATCTTCCAGTGTGCTCTTACTACATGAATTTAGCTACTAAATTATTTCAATGGAAAAAATGTTTGGTATCTGTAACAATTAAATAAAATTCATATTTTGAAGAATTTTCTATGGATTTTAAAAGAATTGATATATTAAAGGGCTCAAGTGGGTGAAATTAAGGGATATAGCCGGTTGGATTTAATGAGCGTTCGGTTATGATGGAATATATGATTTTAAAGGAATATAGTCGGTTGGATGTTTAAAGGGGTAGAAATATTTGGTGAGGGATCGGTTAAGGTGGAAATTTTTTGAATATCTCTATTAAAATCGACAATTATCTTATTGGTAAAATATCAATGTTTCAAGGGAAATAGTCAGTATTTAGCTATGAGTCAATAATAGTTCCTGTGAAATTATATCGTTTTAGGTTTATTAGGTTGTAATGAATGTAATTGCACAGGAATTTAGATTTATGTTTTACTTTAGAACCAGTTTTTAATAATTTTCTATTAATTATCCACGGTTTTATTAAGTCGTTTAGGGTTAATGATCAATTAGGTGTTTATTTACTTTGTTTTGACAATGAAATATTTGAAATCTTTAGAATTAATTGGGAATGATATCGAAGGTTATTGCTTTAAATTATTTATCTTTATTTAACATGTTATAGACGTATATTCACTGTGGAGATATCGGTGACAAAACTTGAGAAATATTGACTTAAAAGAGTTGGACATCGACAGCAACTAAAGAAAATTGAACTTTATTGAAGAAAATTTATGATTTTAATTAGAAATTAAATCGATTGAATATCAGCTAAGGGTAAAATATGGTCATTTGAAGGAATATTGTTATCGGGTGAATAAATCTTTCAATGATATTTTGCTAAATTACCTTTTGCTAAATATTATTTTAAATGACAAAGTTAACCAATAAATTAGTCGATCGAAATAAGAATTCGGTAAAAGTTACATTTAAAATATTTTAATTATTCACGAATTTCTGATAAAGATATATATGAGCATCTATTTCTCACTAAATTACCTAAGAATTTCTAACAGATATACATGTACCTTAATTTACTAATTAATATACCCTTGCGACATGTTGAATGTGAGCAGTACCCTTGCTAGCAATACCATTAGCGGCACAAAATATCTTGTCGGATAAACTCGGAGTATATATAAGGACTTGCAATATGCTACCCAAATTGTCTTTATTGATACATCAAAATACTGTTATTTAAAAAATTAACTAAAAAATACTCAGAAATACTATATTATCTAAGAATTCATTTACTGAATGATACCTTAAAATTTAAGGCTTAAATGATCTTGCTTTTAATATACATATGAATTGATTTCTAAAATAATCATGTTTTTCTATCAAACATGCATAAATTGAATATAAATTTGCTGAATATTACTCAAATAAACATGTTTCTTGCTAAAGAATTTACTAAATAATATCTCCAAATGATGTTTCGCAGAAAGGTATATAAAATCTCAATGAATTTGTTAAATGTTTTATTCAATATAAATTGTTCCTAAAATAGTCACAAAAAATTGTCCTAAGAACTTTATTCAAAACTACCCCCAATTAATCATATATTAATAATTTTAAATATTATACTAAATATGTTTCTAGTTAAATGATTGAAATATTTGGTATTACTATCAACTATATAAAAATTGTTATGAATCCAAGAATATTTTAATTAACTGGTACAACCAAAAACATGGATTTCTAACTAAATTGGTAAATTTTTCTTGAAATATTTTACTTAAGAAATTCCTATATTTAAAATAACCATGTATTTTTCATTAAATGGCTTAAATATGTGCTATTTGGTATCTAAATAATCATGTTTTTCTTAAATTGTATGGTATTGTTAAATATTTAATAATAATAATAATAATAATAATAATAATAATAATAATAATAATAATAATAATAATAATAATAATCTTAATAATAATAATAATAATTGATGGACATATTCGTGCAACTAATGAAAATGTTCCTGAAAATAATCATAACAATATTGAAAATATTGAAAATGTTGAAAATTATGGAAATATTTATGCAAATGATGAAAATCATGAAATTGATGTAGAAATTAAGTTCTATGAATATTTAAGTAAATAATGAAACTTCGAAAATAAAATAATAATAAGAACTTTGAAAATAACTTTGGAAATAAATTTGAGAATAATAATACTTTGAAAATAATATTTTGAAAATAGCTTTGAAAATACTAATAGTTTGAGTTAGACTATTTATTGAAAATATATAGCATGTGTGTATGTGACCTACATATTAAAAAAAAATTTTCTAAGTATTTGAGTTTTTATTGTTTTTCAATTATATTAATTTGTTCCTTCAAAAATATCTACTTGTTTTACAGGATAATAATAATAATAATAATAATAATAATAATAATAATAATAATAATAATAATAATAATAATAATAATAATAATAATAATAATAATAATAATAATAATAATAATAATAATAATAATAATAATAATAATTATAATAACAATAATAATAATAATAATAATAATAATAATAATAATAATAATAATAATAATAATAATAATAATAATAATAATAATATTCACCGCGCGTTATTTAAAATGAGTTACCCATTATTTTTAAAAAATTTTGACCTACTTATTTTTCAAAAAATTTTCGACGTATTTTTTTAATCGACAAAAACTGTGTCAGCATATATATATATATATATATATATATATATATATATATATATATATATATATATATATATATAACGTATATAAAACTATAATAAAAATGAAAAAGAAATTAAATAAAATAATTAATAAAAAAATGAATTTAAATAAAAATATAATTAAAGGTAATTAAAAATTAAGTAAAAGTAACTAAAAAAGTTAAATTAAAATAATTAAAAAGAATTTTAATAAATAAATAATAAAATAAATTGAAAATAAATAAACATAATTTAAAAGTCATCGATTACTGTTATTTAGTAAGTAGTAAAGGGACGGGGTGTACCTAAAAGCGCGTCAGAGGTGACACTATCTAATAATGAATGACCATTAAAATGATCAATTATGCCAAACGAAGAAGTATCCAAATTGTATCAACGTCTTCTAATTCAAATACTGGACCAATAAATTACAAAATTCTCTAGGTTATACAGCAACAATCTTTGTTCATTTCAAGTATCTATATTTGAATAAGATGGAATAAAAGACTTTCCTGAAACAATTAAATATTCTTTACGTCATATCTTATGCATAATTAGACGAAACACACAAATAATTCCCAATTGTTAAAAACATATCTTTTGTCAAAAGACTATCCGCTCCAATGTCAAATTAATAATGTAAACATTTCATATATAATTGAATGGGATTTTGTCATGGAAATAGACTGTGCCAAAAGATTTTGTGAATTTTTAAATACACAATAAAAAAATAATATATTTACTTATTATATATAATGGAATAATCGAAAAACAAAAATGTAGCTAAATAATGTAAAAAATAATTAAAAGCTTTTCTCACAATATCTTTTATCCTCCTTCATCTTATAAATATATGTAATTTTTTTGTATTTTAAAAATAATCATTTGTTTAATAAATGTAAATTCAAAGAACGACATTTGCAATAAGTTGACCATAAATAAACAACAATAAATGCGAATAGCTCATTTCTAATGAAGCAAGCTAAATTATAAGTATCATACATATTTTTTATCACTTGTTATATATAAAAATAGCTAACATTATTGAAATCTAAGAAAAAATAAACAATTTAAAATTTATAATTATCAAAAGTTGTAACATAATTTATTTTCGTGTATAAATTATAACTAGTCATTGTAGAGACATACAACTAATTCGAATAAAGATTTTATTCGAAAGAACATTGCAATAAATAATTGATATATCTACTCCAATAGTCAATATACAAACGAAAGCACGGACACTTGATCTGGCGATTGTATGGAGATTGTTGAAGATCTTGACCATCATCAGAGAGATCATAGCTAATAAAACGAAGGCTTCAGTTTCTTGAATGTCTGGAATATTTGCTTTATTGGTTCTGACGAGATTTAATGATTGGGAAGTTGAATGTTTCATTGTTTCTTTTATATTGAATTTGATTTTGGAAAAAATTGAGGATTATTTAAACAATGATTTTTAATTAGATTTTAATTTAATTAATTTAATAATATATTTTAAGTTCAATTATTAAATTGATAAAAGTGGGAGTCAGAGGCATTACACTCATTTCCATTCTGAATGCCTATGCAAAATATAGTTGATGTGTTTTTGAGTTTTCGATGTGACGGGAAAACGTTTGTTTTTATATATACTATAGATAACTTTAAAAATCTCGTTTATAAGAAAAACTGGTATGGGGGCCTGGTAAAAACGGTTTAATTACGTAATAAAAAAATAGTAAAAAACACGATAATAATTTACTATAAGTACCAGAAATACCTGTTAACTTTTAGACCAATTAAAACAACATTTTCCTCCACTTTTAGTTACCAGTACCATAAATACTATAAAAAAATTTAAATCAATACGAAAATTTAAAGTAGGTAAGCCTTTGTTGCACCGTGTTTATTATTTGAAAATAAAAAAAATTTATTTAGATTAAAACATTAAATATCAATTTTTTAAGAATTTTAAAAATAATTTTAATTGTTTAAATAAATATATTAATTATTATTATTATTATTATTATTATCTTCTTCTTCTTCTTCTTCTTCTTCTTCTTCTTATTATTATTATTATTATTATTATTATTATTATTATTATTATTATTATTATTATTATTATTATTATTATTATTATTATTATTATTACTATTCAGAAGAACAAATTTTCAAGACACTGTTATAAAGGTTTTTAATGCGTAACATCTTGAAAAGAGAATATTATTTATCAAGGCGTTTTTATCAATAGAAGCAACTCGGAAACTTTACCAATCAGATGGTGAAATGAAATATAAAATGAATCCAAAATTATTTTATAAAAACATCAAATTTTGCAAGCTATCTCAATGCTGCTTCATCTTATGGATTACGGAATTTTAAAAGAAAATCGAAAAGTTTGCAAAAATTGTAGTTCGACACAACCCTACAGAAGATGACCTGAAAGTAATTTTAATTCAAAATACCATTGAAAATAATGAAACAAAGAATTATCTAAAATACAAGCCTGAGAAACTTCAAAGAGATGAAAGATAGAATTATCAAATTCGATGAAATAAAAAAAGAAATAGAAGATAAAAATATTGATGCTATTCAGCATGTGCAGAAAAATTATACAAAAGCTACATGAAAAGGAAGGTCAAACATGGAATCAACGAAACCCAAAGCATCGTCAAATACATCTAAGAAATGAATAAAACTTTTATACTAGACAACCGGAATATAAATCACAAAGATATCCAAATCGACAACAAAAAAATAAATAGTTTAGAAATAAAAGACATTGGATTTTAAGAAATTGTAATGAACAAAATTAGAAGGAATTCACATTCAAATGCTGACAATCGTCCAATGACATACTGGGCTTTTAGAAAAATGGGTCACCTTCGATCAAAATGTCTAAATGTTCAATGCAATCATTGTCACAAGAATCGACATTTTAAACATCAGTGTTATAAAGATCATCAACAGAGGTTCCAGATTTCCGAATATATGAGTGCTTTTGTAGAAGAATACGAGCGATCTACAGAAGGAGATGACCCAAACAAATTTGCTCCGACATCTGGTGAAGTGATCGTAGCCATAAACTGAATGTACGTAATATTTTGAGCAATATATGTATGAATTTGAATGATTGTGAGTGCGAATGAATCTAATAATGTTTCTAAAAGAATTCAATATTTATTTAAAAATGAATGTGAGGGATGCATATGAAATTATTTTCATCGAGGCAAATAAAATCGATTATAAAAATAAAGAATTATGAGACAAAGAAATTGGAAAATTGATTAAGGAATACGAAAACGTATTTATGAAAAATAAATGATATATTGGAAAAACAGAATTAGTGAAACACGAAATAATTACAATGGAACCTTAAATTTTCATTCTCCTACACACCAAACTCCCATATTTATTAGTGAAGATCGAAGAAAATATAAAAGATAATGAATTAAAGAAAAATGTGAATCTCTCTGGAACGCACCATTGGTATGTTTTAAAAAGAACGGAAAAGAATATATAAGTATTTGATGAGATTTTAGAGCATTAAATTTAATAACAGAGCTACCTATTTTTACAATATCTAATACAGAAAATTTAATGGATGTTCTAAATGTGATCCAAATTCTTTACAACATTTATTTGACTATTTTTATTGACTTTTTTGGACCTCTGAAAGCAACAATTTATGGAAAAGAATGTATATTGGTAATAATAAATCAATTCAATAGATACGTATCATTAAATGCAACATCAAGACAAAATGAAGAAACAACAGCAACGGTGTTGAAAAATAATTTAGATTTTGAAATATGGAGTACCAAACTTTGTACAATATGACATCGGGAAATCGTTTGAAGCCAAATTAATAAAAAATGTAATGAATCGTCAATGAATTCAAATAATGTATTCAAATGCATATCATCATCCAGTTAATACAGGTGTGCCCAACCTTTGCGACCCAGCGAGCTACTTTTTATTTTCTGAACAAATGGCGATTGACTAAATGCAAATACTTTGCGTTTTTAGTAAAATTTAATAAAAAATAAACAAAAAAAAGTTAACATTAAAAAAATGATTTATTTAATGAAATGGTTGACATTCAATATTATCAGATATTTTTGAGTAATTAGGTTCATAATTACTGACAGCTAAACATAAGCAGTCGTCAAGATGATTTTCAGTTATACGTGTACGATATTTAGATTTAAAATAATTCAAATGAGAAAATGACGATTCGCATAAATTTGTGGATGCAAAACAGGAATGGACTCTAAGAGAAGCATTTTTTAATAACGGATAATTCTCAATCGTAATAAACTTCCATATTTCAAGTTGATAAACCTATTTCAAGCCAATATCGCATTGTAGTTCAATTAATTCCATGACCATGGTTTCAAAACGTCTTGTTACGGTTTGTCTGGAAAGTTGTATATCTTTGATAGAATCAACAATTTCCATTTTATTATTAAAATTTTTAAATAAGCTATCTGCTGCTGCCAAAAGGGTATTTTTGAATATATCATCATCTGTTAAAGGCTGCATAAAAATTCGGCAAACACGAAGAGATGCGGCAGTTGCCATAGTTGACTTACTACAACTTTTTTTGAACAAAGATTGTTGTACATTTAGAGATCTTTACGATTTTTTTAAATAGAATTCGGAGGAAAACTTCGGTCAAAGTTTGCATATACAATAGTAAAATACCTACTTAGATTACCTCTTTTTGGTAAAGCAACTGTCGAGTTACATATTAAAGAAGTACACTTATCTTTATACATAATGAATAAAAATTCTTCTCCCCAATCAGTATTGAAATCAGTACTGATTTTTTGTTAGAACTCATAATAGGCAAAATTCAAAATATTTAATTTGATTGCATAAAACAACAATTAATTCCAAAAAAAAATATTATTAACAAAAAAATACTTTGCACAACAGAAAAAAGACTTATAAATCAGTATTTAAAAATAATCAAAATTTCAAAATTTATTAGCCTACTTAATTGGAAATTTGAAAATATTTCGTTTTATTTTTTCGTAAAATACAAAATTTTAACGTTAAAAAATGAAAAGAATTAAAGAACGTTATTTGAAATAGTTTTAAATTTTAGTTCGTTTGTTTGTGATATGTTGAAATTGTAGTATTACATTGTTCGGATTATTATTTATATTTAGTTACATTATCCACATATATTATATTGAAATTTTTTTTCTAATAATATATTTTTGAAAAAACTCATAAATAAAGTTAAATCTTCTTTAAATAGAGTAAAAACTAGAATGCAACAGTGCTGATCAATAAAAATTTAAATAATTTTGTTATTGTTATGCTATTGTTATTAATCAAAACACGAATTGGAGACAGATTGACAATTGTTAATGCACTATTTCACCAACAAACCCCAACAATATTCAATTTTTCCGTAGGTATACATTTAATAATCATTAACCATAATTCTGTATCATACAATAAACTGTATTGGCAAATGCTAAAATTCGCACAATATAATTTTCGATATTAAATAATTCACTGTTGAGAATGAAAAATGAATGTAAGTTACTTTATTCAAAATTAACTAATCAAAATTAAACTCCAATAAGATTTATTTATTATCAAGTTCTATTAATCAAAATTCAGTAAAATCGATAATAAATCCAACAAAGATAATTCGAGACATACGCGCACACAAATGCACACACAGACTCGAGAGAAAACGAAAAAACTGCAAACGCGCACACAGACGTGAGCACACACTCAGACAATCCCACTTGGCTCCAACACACAAACACAACCGGTTGAAACAACCGGTGTTATAAATTCATTGGAAAAAGTTCTCGGAGAAACATTTCATAATATAAAATTATAATAATTTTTTTTAAGAACAAATAATAAAAATTTATTGATTTTCTAATTTACAATTATTTCAAAAAATTTTTGGCCGTTATCGAAAGATTTGAGAATTTCAATTACTAGAAATTTCCAAAGTTATAATTAATGAAATAAATGAAATACAATTTTATTTAATATTCCATTAATAAGTAAAATTAATTTCAAATATTTGCAATTTTTGTTTGCTTGGTCGCCATGACACTTGTTGTAAATAATAATCTATTGTTATTTCTGAAACAATTTGCAACTACTATTTTAATTCATAAATTATAAATAACTTTCCTATTTGATAAGAATTTAGTCGTATGATTCAATTTAATAATACTAATAATAATAATAATAATAATAATAATAATAATAATAATAATAATAATAATAATAATAATAATAATAATAATAATAATAATAATAATAATAATAATAATAATAATAATAATAATAATAATAATAATAATAATAATAATAATAATAAAAATAATAATAATAATAATAATTTTTAATAGTATAAAGCAGTGGTTCTTAACCTGGGGTCCGGGGGGTCCGCGGCACTATTTACAAAAAACTTTTATTATTTTTGTGTGAAGTTGAATAAACAGATTTATAAATAATTATTAAAAAATGTATGTGTTTTACTATCAATTTATTATTTTTTTAACATTTCAGGGGTCCGCCGGTATCAATTATATATTTATGGGGTCCATAAATTTGAAAACGTTAAGAACCCCTGGTATAAAGTGATGATTTCTTGGTAGCAGCATTTATTATTAAAGTGATAATTTAAGCTTTTTGCTGCAAATAATGTATTTAATGAAAAAATTTTCGACTATAAGATAGTCCTTGTCAATCTTGACAAGGATTATCTTATAGACGAAAATATTTTCATTAAATACATTATTTGCAGCAAAAGGCTTAAATTATCACTTTATTGTTTTAAATAATAATAATAATAATAATAATAATAATAATAATAATAATAATAATAATAATAATAATAATAATAATAATACAAATAAGATAACGCCAATCAAACATTCTTTTCACGATTAATTTCGACAGTTTTCCTGTCATCATCAGGTGGGATATAATAACTCATTAAATTTAGGATTTTAAACAAATTTAATTATATATAAAAAATTTTTTTCATTTTATAAAAAAATATATTATTTTTTTAAAATTTATTAATTATTAATTTATTAATACAATTTATTAAATTTTTTATATTTATAAATTATATTTCTGATTGATTCTTTGCGAATTCCTAATAATCGCCCGAAATTATAAAAATCTATAGAAATATTAAGTTTTAAATATAGGTTAATCTAATTTACGATTTTCTAGTTTGTTCCCAACATCGGACGGCAAAGTTGAGATTTCGGGGCAATGTGAAATACTAAAAAATTATTAAATTTATTAAAAATTTAAGATAAATCTTACAAAATAATGTCTTCATTATCTATAGAACTCAAAGTTGAGTTTTCGGAATTTTCTTTAAAAATTTTTTCATTCATTTTTTTTCTAAAAAATTCTAAAAATGTCTGTAAATGATTTATTATAGTGCGTTTATTCATTGCAACGATTCTACATATCGAAAATTTGCATGCATTTTTTACCATGTGTTGTGTTTTTGTGTGTCAGTTTATTTTTCTACCACTTTCTCACTTTCTATATTAAATGCGTTTATTCATTGCAACGCTAAAAATTAACACACACGTAAGTTTGTATGTTTATATAATATACACGTATTGATTTTATTTTTACATTATAGGATGCGTTTATTCAGTGCAAACGGTGTAATAAAATTATTAACATAATTTAAACCATCGAGATAACGAGGCAGATGATGTCCAGTGCTAATGTGAACTTAAGATTTGTTGATAATTGAACTCCCTAACACTCCAAATAAGCCTACTTCTGGCATTATATTGCGTCACGATATCACACTTGCAAAAGGTAAGTCGAGCAACTTTGTAACTGAACTGACAAGTTTAAAATCTAATAGCAAGATTAGGATGTTGAACAAAGGTTTCGGTTTCGACGTGCTACTTCCCAACCTTATACACATTACACTTGAGTTATGCTGATTGAAGCCCCATGGGTAAAACTAGTTTAACAATTTATTGAATATCGACTTTACAATTATGAAAAGAAGCGATAAAAGTATATTGAGCAGATATGTTAATCTGTCTTTCATAAATCAAAAACTCTGAGTGCGATTGGCTGATATCTATTAATGCGGCTCTACTACATGACCGATATTTTAGGCGTGGCTCGTCATTCTCTGTCAGATTATTTCAATCCAAAGACGAAACCATGCAAAATAGATATCATTTCACAAACAGGTCGGAGTGAACAACAAGCAACTTGATAGACCCCAACTACGCAAGATCTAGACGTAAGTATAGTTATATTATTTAATTTATCTATTCGACGGTTCCGTTCTCAGAACAATAGGCAACTCCAATTGTAATGAAGCAATGCTTAAAAGACATATTAGAAGAGAGATTAATAATGAATAACAACGATGGCAATTAAAGTAGACAATTAATAATTATTTATTTTATTCAGAGTTATTTTCATTCAGATGCGCTTATAATCTATCCTAGTTGCGTTTAATTAATTTAATTTATTTTGTTTATTATTAATTTATTCAACTTTACTTATTGATAATCGCCAGCTGCTATTTTATGGTGAACAATTAGGATCAATTCCCATAGGATCAATTCCCATAGGATCAATTCCCACAGGATCAATTCCCTTAATAATGTACAAGTGGGGGATGAAAGCTGTCATGTAGAGTAAAATATTTAATATTTATTTGTTTAATAATACAGGGATATGAGGAAGGACATTAATTTAAAATAAAATTTTATTAAAAGCTTGTTTTACAAAGTTTTGATAGAGTATCTCAGAAAGGACTGGAAATACAGGGTGTCTCAAAAAATGTATACACATTAAAAATAATTGTAAACATGGCGTTATGGCAACAGTCTGTTATGCCAAACATTAGAATAGACTCTGAAGAAGAAGAGTTTTATTTTCAGCAAGATGGAACACCCCCACATTGATGAGCTCTTGCCAAATAGGTGGATTGGACGACGAAGTGGTTTTGTAGTAGTGGGTGTTGCGGGATCTTTTTTGAGACCCCAGAACACTAAAATGTACATAAAACCTTTAATCAAATAAATATTCAAACAATTTTCTATGACTTTTTCCACCCAAACATGCTCTTTTTGCTATAGTAAACTCTAAGCTTGTGGACTTGCGGTAGGCATTGTTTTTATAATTATTGCTTTATAAACGTTTGTTGTCTTTTAAAGACCCCACTTTATAAAACTTATTACAAGACACAAAAGAAAAAAAACAAATTTTTTTATTATAAAACAAGAATTTGACAATTCGTTGGATAAATATGAGGAAACACAAAACGAATAAAGGTAAAACTAATGTTTTTCTTTAACTTTTCGCAATGCTGGCACTTAATTCGCTTTTTGGAAACTCGGTGAACATTACAAACGTAGTGCTGACACCTGACGCAGAGAAACTTCGTTTTAGTATTTTGTAATCTTGGGAAGACATGATCCCTTCCTCTATTATTTCTATTTTCTACGTTGATCACATTCTTCCTTAATATAAATTGTATTTAATAAATTGTACTTAATTACTTAATAAAATAATAATAAAACTAACATTATATTGAAATAATTCCAAATAATAATTATAATAATAATAAAAAATGGAGGTTTCATTTTAATATTGGAATACTTTTCCGATTGTTGTTTATGGTTATAAAATTGTTAGACCTTTGTTTTCTTTTTATTTACCATTTTCACTGATAAGCAATTTCGTGTTTACACATTAATCTATTTTATCTTCTCCCCTTAGTATATGTTCCTGAATTTGATGCAAAATGGCAAGAAGTGTTTGGTGATAAATTTGAATATATTTAGATAAAATCGAAAAAATAAATATCAAAATAAATATTGCAAAAACAAATTTGAGAAAGTGATCAGTTTACAATAACGCTTTTGATGATATTTGTTGTCTTTTCATTGAATTTGTTGACAATATCATTAATGAGTTTCTACTGTTATTTTGATAAACAATTTGCAAATTACCATTTTAACAGGTAATTTATGCTAGTAGATTTTTCAATCACTCGATTATTTGTCAGATTTTATTCACTGACAACGAATTACTGAAAAAAGAGACATTAAAATTAATAAAAATGACTTAACAGAAATCAGTCATTTCTATAAAAACAAAAATGATTTCTGTCCAGTAAAACAAATTTATATATTAATATATAGAATCAAGGTTGACTTGTTTGATGTTAAAATTGTTGTACAAATTATTTCAAAAGGTTTGTATATACAAAAAACTATTATGAAAAAACCAAGCAAGTAGATGTCAAAGTCGTTACAGTTTTGGAGATCCCCCTTTATATAGATTGAAAGGGCTTATTTCCTTAATTTTATAAAGTTATCAAAAAAAAACATACAATTTTAAAATTATTTGCATTTTATAAACACGGAATTTTTGAGGATAATTTCAATTTTTATAATTAATTTCAACAAATTGCCAATTTTTACAAAATTTTTATCGATTTGTAAAATTTTAAATTAAAATTTTTAACATTTTGTAATTTGTTAATATTTTGTAAAATTTGTAAATTATATTTTTATCTATTTGTTTAAAATTTCAGTATTACTCGATGTCGCGATAGTAGCTTAAATTTCCAGAACCCCTCGAGCATTCGGTTCTTCGATGGGATTTTAGAGTATAAACTTTATCCTCTTAGATAGTAATTTAAAAGGTTTCTAAATCTAAATCAGCAAAAAGTTATCAGAAGACATTGATTTTGTAACATCTTCTGTACAGTTCAGTTATATCGCAAATGCAACAAGTGCAAACGCACTGGGCCCCCAAATATTAAATACACTATAAAAACTTCTCCAATAGCAAAAAATACCACAAATTGAAAGATAAAAACAAAGATGAAAATTCAAAAATCGATTAACTTTCAAACAAATTTTGTTGGCTACGATTCAATTTAAAACAAATACACCTAATAATTCAGTTGTTTTATTGCTTCAAATTGTTTTCTTCCGACTTTTTATATTTAAAACATATATATTTAAATTTATAGAAGAAATACATAAGGTGTCAAGTAATATAGTCTCAGTTGTCTTTTCAATATATTTATTTTTAAACTGTTTTTGTAACGTTTTTTAATATCAAATAGAAATGTCGAAAAGATGTTATGAAAGCAGCACGCAAAAAAGAGCAAAACAGGTCCGAAAAATGAGCAGAATTAAGTAGCCTTGCCGGATCATTAGATAAATTTTTTAAACGAAGTGAAAGTTCATGAATTACGAACACTAATTTCAATCAATAAAAATAAATGCAACAAAATTAAAAAAAAATTTTTTTAGTGTCTCCACAGGGATCTCAAAAGTTACAGCACGGTAATTTTGATAAAAATTTTCACATTTTTTAAAAAATAATAATAATAAAAAATTTTCGTGGCAAATTTTCTGGGCAATAATGAACTTTTTCTGAAAAATATCAGTTTTTTTGTTAAAAATTTACACATTTTTTGAATTATTTATTTTTCCTGGTAAATTTTCTGGGCAAAAATGAACATTTTCGGTTTTTTTGGTCAATGGCGGTAGTAACAATTTCTTACAGAAATTTGAAAATGTTTTTGAACAAAATCAAACAATCTTTCTAACTAACAATAAACGGAGTATAAATGAAGTATAAATGAAGTATAAATGAAGTATAAATGAAGTATAAATAAAGTATAAATGAAGTATAAATGAAGTATATATAAGTCCAAAGCCCTGAAAATTTTCTGGGCAAAAAAACCGGTTCTGCAATAATAGCAAAACCGGCCATATAAAAATGCACTATACAAACAACCATATCATATATACATATATATATATATAATATATATATTATATAACACATTACATGTTATATATTACATAATAATATATATCATTACATATATATATATATATATGAACAGACTAGTTGTCGTATATATAATTATCAATCTAGATAATTATACATATTAACAAAACACATTCTGCAACTATCGAATGAACCATATAGGTTCAAATCATCGCGTCAGATGGGGATGAAGTTCAGATTCTCGCAGTTTAAAACCGCTCGAAATCTTACGCTTCCCCGACCGTAAGGTAAGTCGTATGCAAACGATTTAATGCCAACACGTAAATCATAAAATATGATTCAAACTTTTTTTGCTACTTTTGTATTCTTCAAACATTGCATAAAATTCATCAACTTTTGATTCAACTCTGCTCTAAATGCAATCAAAAACTTAAAATAGTCTTTTTTCTAATTCTTCTTATTTTACAACAATAAAATATATTTCCTTTATTTTTAGATAGTAAATTATTATTTTTATTTCTAATTTTTCACATAGGATTTTTCAAACACTTCGAAACGGCTGATTCGAAAATACTTGTTAAAACATAATTATATTGATTTATAGTCTAAAGACAAATGAAGATAAAATTGATAATAAAAATAAATCAGTGGTGAAGAGAATAAGATTTTATATATCAAGATCAGCAAAATAAATTAAAATTATCCTTATAAAATTATAAACATATTAATTAAAAAAATATAAATATTAATTTAAAGATTAATTTAGTAAAAAGCGAACTTTATATCTTCTTTAATATTCTTTATAAATGCCAAAATGTAAAAGAAATATTTTCTAAAAATAAAAACTGCTAAAAGTTACTTCGCAGAATGAAAAATATAAAAAATAATAAAAATATCATATTTTTAATTTAAAATTTAGTTTTATTTAAAAATAGCATAGTCTAAGTTTTATTTTAAAATTTTGTCCTGTTACGGTTGCCAGGTATCCGGTTTTGAACCGGAAAGTCCGGAATTTTTTAAGGTTTTACCTGACAACCCTTTATGTATGTAACTAATAAAATATAAAATACTAAAACTGCTCATAAAGTTTATATTCAATTTTACAATTTAATTTTACATAAGTATTACTCGTATATATTTACATAAGTCCATCTATATATTTTTTTTCTAGCGAATATTTTTTTCTTATGCTCAACATTTTGCATTCTGTATATATATTATATACAATGTATTTTTTATTTTCATAATGAAACTAAACTTTTAAATGTAGTTGACTTTTTGATGCGGCCCTCCTGCCTTCAAAATAATTTACCATGCGGGCTAGATGCTGCAAAATCTTAAACACCCACGCTCTATAATATATTCACCTAAAAATTACGGTGATCTTCAACTCAGTTCTAAGAATTCAGAATACAAAAATGAAATATTTATAAAAAGAAGTGCGAGATATTTGTTGGGGTTCAACAAGAGAGGTTCACAAACGAGGTGAAAAATCAATAAAAACACCAAATTCACAATAATAATTTAAAGTTCAAAATATTAATTAAAAAATCAAAAAAATTAAAAATGAATATTTTCTGGGGGAAACTGGTTGGGCGGATGCCGAATAATGAGACGAGTTCAACTATAATAAAATAAAATCAATGGGGGTCCTTAGAAGAAATAAATTACAAAAAACAAAAATTAATTAACTAATGGAGAACCCGAGCCAATGGGAAACCCGAACGATGTGAGAGAACCTGAATTGTCAATCAAATTAGTAAAGACAATTAAATTAGCCGACTCAAAATCAAATTGGGGCAAGCCGTCAAAGAAGACGGCAAATTACTTAAAACGACAAGAGAAGCCCGGAGGGAAATTGGATTTGAACTAATTTAACACAGAGAAATCAAATGACGAGATGGGTCATTTGCGACCGGCAAGAAAACAGAATTGCCAGTTGGTCGAAGAAAAGTTAACGAACAATTTTGCGGGAGTAAATCCAAGAAAATTTTGAACTTAGTGATAAGTGAATCTTTAAAATCGAACGTACCAGAAAGGGACATCTCCCATTGGAAGATCTATCACTACGTAAGATTTACAGTGGTATTGAAAAGTGCAGAACAAAAAAAGGGTTGTATCAAGTGTGGTTGAATCAATAAAAAGTGTAATCAAAGTGTAATTGTATTAATCTCGAATAAAGATTTTGTGTTGAGTTGTTTAACTTAATTTCAAAAAGAACACAAAGGAGTCAGACAGTGATATCCACTTGCACAAAATACCCAACATGTTTGTAAAGGTTTTTAAATAACCATTTTAATAAATTAAAAAATTAAAGATTTTAAAAATGGTATAAGTTAAATTTTATTAAATAAAGCATGTTGTGATACAATTTCCAATGACAGATTAGTTAGAAGCGTATTAGGTTGTCATAATAAAAGAAACTGAAGCTTATACGAAATCAAACTAAGTGGTTTTTTTCCAATCAAGACCGTGTCATTTTTATGTCATTTTAATGTTATCCCTGTATCACACATAAACTTGAAGCTTACAAACATTGAAGAAGTTTAAATAGGATATTTTACAAGAAAAATAAAATTTAATTACTGAAAAATGTCAAAAATTTTCATCAAATTTTTTTATTAAATTTCTGCTAATATAAATCTTTTTAAGCCAGGCATAAAAGAAACCGCAACAAATATATTTTAGGCATAATTTTGTATAATGTCAACATTGCGGGACATTGGGTAGATTGCCTGTTGCGACGCGCGGGAAAAAGACGAAAAATCTAGACACGCCTGAATGATTTCATACAGTGTATTACAAAACTTTTATCAGTGCACTGATATTTAAATTTCACAATAATAATAATAATAATAATAATAATAATAACAATAATAATAATAAAAACAATAATAATAGTAATAATAATAATAATAATAATAATAATAATAATAATAATAATAATAATTACTCAAATAAACTCGGTAAAGATTTTATTAATAAAAATCGCCATTCATACATCTTTTTCACTATATATTTCGATAGCATCACTATCATCATCAGGTTACCTAAAATTCACGACGGATGAATATATATATATATATATACACTATATTGATAATATATAAACAAATTATAAAATATATAAATTTTAAATTATAAATAAAAATTTCTAATAATTATTTTCTTTAAAAACAATTTTCAATAATCAATTATATTTAAACTTTTAAAATTCATAAACTTTTAATGATTCATCCATAGCATTTCTTGACTTGTTAATTAAACGTAAAGATGAACAATAGGAGACAGGAATTTACAGAAAACCAACAGATACCGGCCTCTATACTACCCCAGAGAGTTTTTGTGAATTTAAATATAAAAGAAACATGGTGAAAAGATTGGTTTATCGATCATGGTGCTTATCTTCCACTTTTAAAAATTCAGTAAAAAGTGTAGATAAATTAGTTGAATTACTGGTGAAGAATGGCTACTCAAAACGGCTTTTATTGTTAACGTTGAAAAAGACTGTTGATAAATGTAAGAATATTGCTAAGGATCGTAGTATGAATGAATGTAAATTGACTGATATGTCGAATGATGTAGTGAATATGAATATTGATACTAACAAAAAATAACAAGATGAGCCAAAATATAAGATGGTATTGCCATATTCTGAAGGATATAAAGATTTCAAAAGAGAGATTGCTAAACAGTTGGGTACATTGAATTATAGAATTGTTTCAAAATCGTGCAAAGTACGTAGTATGTTTGTTAGTAAATCTCAAACGCCGGGTGGATTGTGTTCGGATCTCGTTTATCAATTCTCATGTAACGGGTGTAATGCCACATACATTGGAGAGACTTCCCGTCATCTCTGTACTCGAGTTCAAGAACACTGTCGACCGAAGGGAGTGTCCAATATTAAGGATCACAATAAAGTCTGTATGAGAGAATTAGGAATGTCTGATTTTAAAATCTTATCAAAATAGTTTGATAATTGTTTTGAGCGTGTGATATGTTAAGCATTATTGATAAGAACTTCTAATCCTAAAATCAATGTGCAGAATGCAGTGAATCCAGCATTTGTTTCTTATATCTGATGACGGTTTGTACAACCGATATTCTTTCCTTTATAGTATCATCGGCACTTTTTGGGTTAATTAATTTTGTATACATATTTAATAAATCTTTTAGTATTTACGTCTTGGTTAAATCATATTATTTATATATTTACACGCACTTTTTTTTAAATATCTTTGGAGTCAGATATAATCTGTGTTAGGAAGAATCTATCCACCAGATCAGAACCTAACATTTTTTAGAGCCCAACGTGATCCTAAAGATAGTCAGTGGACAATAACTCAAAATTGCGTTTGCAACCAGATATAAAAGTAAAGTAAATCAACTAATGGCCGAGGAGAATGTGAATTTATTTACGAGGTTTCCCACTTTGCCTGTTAAGACATTTAGCTGTGATCCTGGAGAGTTTCCTGAGTTTATGTCAGAATATTATCAGACTTGTAAGTCATATGCGTATCCGGACAATAAAGTGAAGCTTATTGAGGATACAGAAATAGACAATTCACAAAGAGGACCTAGTATGAGAAAGACATCTACCAAGTCCCACCGAAATCTATCCGAGGAGATAGAGGACGAGAAAGGATCAGATACCCTAGCAAATTGATTGAAGTTAGTAGATACCAGGTACGAGTATCAGCAGAAATTGACTCAGCAAATAGAGTAATTGTCAGAGAGATATCGAGGTCAATGAGATTGACCAAGTATTACGACTACTAACACAAGTAGAAGATGAGCAACGATACCATCCACAAGTATACAAGATCCTAGGAAGTTGGGATCCTTAATGGAACAAGGCTGGGATCCAAGAGATGCTCAGTTAAATATTAAATTCCCACAGGAAAATGAATTAAAGCTCGATGTCAGCGCAAGATGTCGAGTAGAAAAACTGATAGAGACAATAAAAAGTATAAAACTGAGAAAGTGCGAGTTATACTTATGTGAAATAAAAGTGACAGAAAATGAAATATTACTCCAAAATGGTATATTACCAGGGAGAGTGACAAAGCTCACGGACACAAGTACCGGTCTCAGTAATAGACACGGAGAGTGTGTTTTTGATCACGCAGATGAAGATTGAGCAGTTAGAGCAATCTCAGCCGCTGACTCATAGACTGGGTTTGGAGTTAAGAAAATCTCCCAGAGATGGAGAAACGATTAAGGAGATGCTAGACTGGATGTTAAAGCTACGCATCCCGGTAGAAACATTAGAAACGAAAATATCACTTGTTTTACCAGAAATCAAGAATTAAGCCCAAGAATTAAGAGATAAAGGAGCTATTGAGAAAAAATGAACAAACCATCAGACACTTGTCGGAGAGACAAGGGCCAGTATATATAAACGTACAGTTTATTAGACAAGAGCCAATACCACAGTTATATCATGGCTTCAGTAAAGTAAAAGCCTTGAAGAAGAATGTTGTTGCTATGGGACAAGAAACAGACGTATTTTTAATCGCCATCCATGGAGGGTTGGTAGATGATGACGAATATCTGGTGGATGTGGGGTGTTTGCCTTCTCAGATAACCAAGGCAACAATCATCCCTGAGACACCTCCAGAAACACAATGGTTATTACTTAGATTACCAGATGGCAATGAAGACGTACAAGCAGACGAAATAATAATCCCGCCTATAGAGGTGGATATTGATGGTGAAGATTATTACACCGAGTATGTGAAACTCAATTCAGAGGAAACAAATGTTGGAGCTACTACTTCACATGCAGTTGAAGAAGATGAACCAATACAGTCGACATTAAAAAAAAGAAAGAAACCCGAGGTCTTCCAAGAAAGGATCAAATGAAACCTCCACCAAAGGAGCAGTTTAATCAAGAGACGATTCAAAATTTACAAATGAAAACGTTAGAAGCTATAGCACAAGAAGTTGAAAAACAAATAGAGGGAGATGACATCCCTGAGAAATCTTTATTATGGCAGAGACTGAGACAAATCATTGGGCAAATTAAGCCAGGTTTGCAAATGAAACCAATTAAGGGTATTGAAGTAGATTATGTAACATTATTTATACGAGGGGCGATGAAAAAGATGCCCAAAAACATCTCACAGGCTGAGATATAGAGGTTCACAGAAAAGTATCAAAAAGGGGTTAGACAGAGGAAAGATCGTGACAATGTTGATGCAAAACACTTTAACTCAGTTGGAAGATGACGAGAAATGTATGGATGACGAAATAGACAAAATGGTCAAAATAATTGAGCCTCATCTGAATGATTGGATGAAAAGGCACAGGTTTTGGGATGGACATTATCCACCAAAACCAAAGTATGACTTTGTACCACAAGTTGTTGATAATGGGACATTGGGAACTGGGAGTGTATCTAGCATGATTATAATGTTTTTAGTGATATTGGGAATACTGAAACAGACAAATGCATTGACGGTGTTTGATTATGGTAATCCAAAGTTATCTCGAATTTACTCGTTGGTAGACGCTATCGAGTGTAAGGAGGCCTACCCGGAGAAAATATAAAAGGGAGAGTTAGTAGAATATTATGTCTATCAAAAAAGTGAATTTTATCGAACTAAAGTAAAGGAGTGCCGGGTACAAAGAGCCTCGTTCGAGTACTATTGTGGTAGTCACAGTTACTCAGCTTTCCTATCGGCAAAACTAATTCCAAGACCAGTAACAATATTACTGGAAGACTGTCTTGATGCTTTCCGGACTTGATCAGTGAAAATAGATAGTGAGGTATCACTTCCAGCAGAAGTTGGGAAAACAATAGGGGTAACGATTACCCGTGAATGTACTATCAGCCCTGATGGAACGTGCGAAGGGAGAAAGAAATTACGAGGAAATAACTTAGTAAGTTATGTAATAGACATTGAGGATTACTCGATGGAATTGAAAGAGTATGAGGGAACCTTCGAGGTGTCCTCGGGAAAATTAATGGCTCATTCTCAATGTAATTCACAATTTTCCAGCTGTCAAATGGGAACAGCCACGCTGTTATATGAAGCAATGAGAGATCATTGTGAGATGTCGATGTTAAAGAAAATTTTGTTCATAAAACTGAATGGAACGAGATATAGAGATGCACCTAATCTAGAACAAGTATGGCATAAAACTGAAACATTGAAAAGAATCAAGAAAACAGAAAAAGAGAATCAGTGGCGAGAATACCCCTGTCGTATTAGTATCTGAGGAAAAAACGGAAGCCATAAGGCTTGTCCGAAAAGAAATGAAAATAAAATGTTGTAAACAAATGTACGAAACAAACTACAAAGGCATTTTCCTATCTAAAGAGTATCTATCAGCGGCAAAGTCATTGCTTGTTAAATACATCAAGATGACCAACTATATAAACAATAAAGTCGATTACCTATATCGTGACCTACAGGGTCAAGTCCAAGAAATGTACAGAGAAGTGATTTTGAATGAAATTAGGTTGAACCGAGAGATAATTAGAAATAGACTGGCAATTTCGGTAGTAAATCCAGAACTAGTTACTCCAATGTTATTGGAAGATGGTATGTTCGGACGAATCATGGGAGAAGCAATCAACAGTTATCAGTGTAAACCAGTAGAGGTACAATTAGCGCGTTTTAACCAATGTACACTGAAACTACCAATATCTTATGAAGTTAAATTAAAGTTAGTTATACCTGTAACAAGGAAAATATTGGAGGAAAAAGAAAAGCCTCAGACAACAATTTGTAATCCGGCAATGTCACCTTTATATAAGGTGAACAATGTGTGGATACCGTTACCTGATAGAAAAGTCAATTAAGCAAAAGGTCGAAACTCTTGAAGCGGCTAAATTAACAGAAAACGCAGAATTCAAATCGATGGATGAATTATCTCGTGGTGGAATATATACACCAGATGATATGGAAGAAGCAAGACAAACCTTGCTATTCCCACAAATTCGAGAACGGGGTATAATTGAAATTATTAGAACCATATACCAGGCCAACGAAATGCAGCCAGATTACAATCTGTTATTGGAACCAGTGCATTATAAAGAAGCGGTGAGAAATGTGATGATCAAGATTTGGGGACGATTTACCAATTTCGGTATATTCGTTGCTGGATGTTCGGGAATATATGCGATATTTGTGATCTTGAAGTTAATCATCACTCAGTTACTATCAACTTATAGTATATTCAAAATAGGTGGCTGGTCATGGAAATTGCTACTAGGATTGTGTCCTATGTGTGCAGAATTTATGGTTTTCAAACATCATAGAAGAGAGATAAAACAAATCAAGTATAAAGGTCTAATCAAACATGAAGTCGTGGGATTTGAATTGGCGGATAATCCGAGTTATCGGGACGATAACAATTCAAAGGGGGGGGGGTAATATGGGCTCAAATAATGGTATGAGTAGATTTAGTAGAGAGCGAAAAAGAGCCAACACCAAAAAACCGAATTCTCAGCGGAATAGAACTTCATTTAAAGATTACCAACCACCTTACGAAGTCTCAAGACAAATTTTTGAGAGAGGTCTATTGTCAGAAGGCGAATACGATGGTTCAGAAATAAAGTGCGGGATAATATCACCTAAATTAAAACTATCTCCAAGGTATTTTGAACTTCCAAATGTAAGAACCTTACCTTCAGCTCTTAAAGTGGAAAAAGTAACTCCATTAACTCTACCAAGGTTAGAAGGGGTACACTATCCAGTAGAACCTCTAGAGCAAATGAAATGGGAACAAATAAAAGCAGAACAAGCAAATATGAAATTTAAAGTTTATGATCCACAATTCACTGATACAAACCAGTCTGATCTCGACAGGGACAGAGCGAATAACATCGGAATTTCCCATGGTAAAGTATTTATGGTAGATAGACAGACAGATTTAGCAAAAAAGCTAATGATAAAGATAAGAGTTAATCGACATACAGTAAATGCAGTTATACATTCAAGATCAGATAACACTATTATCGAGACTAAACTGCTGAATCAGAAGGAATTGGAATCCTTACAAGTACCAGCAGTACGCTTAACAGGTGCTACTGGAACACGATTGAATATTACCGGAATGTTATCATGCCAGATAAAGTTATGTGATCAAGAATAGCATTATGATGTTATCGTCATGTGCAGTTTGCCAGCAGAATGTTTATTGGGAATGAATGTTTTAAAGAAACTGAAAGGAGTTGTATTTGATTGTGCCACAGGTTTATTAGTTCGATCAATTTGTAGAAAGTAAGAAAATTTATAATGACGAAACAGAGTTTATGGATCACACCACAATGATTCCCGCTAGAGCAGAAACAGTGTGTTTCGTGGCGATCAGTAAACATTGGCTAGGAGATGTATTATTCGAACCAGGTACTAGTTTCTCAGAAAAGTATAATGTACATGTTACGTACATTGTGGGTAAAGTTGAAAAGGGCAGGATACCAATTCGGGTAGCCAATTTAGATATTGAACCATTAAAATTGTGGGAAAGGTGTCTCAACCAGATGGATCAATGATCACAGAACAAGGTTCAATTCTATCAGTACAGAAGGAGCAAAGAGAACCGGAGATAGAGTATTATGATGCTCCAACAGCCAATAGTAAAGCTTTCACGTTGAAAGAAAATATCCAAGTAAATCGATTATTGAGAAAATATGATCAAGTGTTCGCAAAGCACGAATATGATCTGAGAAAGACAAACTTGCTAGAACATGAAATTGTATTCACAGATCCAAAACCAATAAAATTGAGACCATACCGAATACCGTTCAGTCTTGAAGAGCAAGCTGATAAACAAGTAAAACTAATGTTAAAGCATGGTATTATCAGACATAGGAAATCACCATATCAATCCCTTATGATAGTGATCGCTAAGAAAGATGGCTCAGTAAGACTATGTAATGATTACCATATGGTGAATGAAGCAACGTTCAGAGATAGTCATCCTCTACCATTGTTAGATTACATCTATGGTAAGATGCGAAATGCCAAATATTTTTCAGTTATGGTCGCCCAGAAGGGTTTCTACCAAATCAAGGTGAAGGATGAATCAATGCCAATAACAGCATTCTCCACAAGTATGGGATAATGGAGTATCATGAACGGAGAGCAATTGTAAAAGCCTGCATCGTGGACACAGATGAACCCAGCGAAAGGAAATACTTGTACCTGAGACAGTATTTGGAAGGGAAGCCCCTGCAATTGATTGCCTATATTGGATATGGCTCAGGCCTTTGAAGCGGCAATGAAACTATTGGATGAAAGATATGGGGGACCAGAGCGATCATACTCAATGATGCTAGACGCGGTGCAGAGGCTCTTTCCAGTGAGACTCAATGTATTGGGAGACCTAGAGCGGTTTGAAGAGCTACTGGGAAATATCATCCTGATTTTCAAGGACCAAAAGAGAGAAGGGGAATTAAACAACGGAATGTTGTATCATCAATTGCTGAAGAAGTTGCCGGAAACCATGTTAATTCAGTGGTCACTCAATTGTGATTCAGAGAGAGAAGCAAATGTACAAACTTTAGCCGATTGGATCAAACAAGAAGCTAATAGGCATCGGCAAGCATTGAGTATACTGTTTGGAGAAGGACTGACAAAAGTTAGAACTATCAAACCGACAACAAACTTCGGAAATGCAAATAGGGCCACGAATTTTACGGACAGTAGGCGAAAGACAGAAGTTAGTAGCACTTAAAAAAGGGAACCAATCTGTGTCAAATGTGGATCAGAACATTATTTAAATCAATGTTCAGTTCCTAAAGCTGAATGTTAAGGAACGACATGAGTTTGTGACCAAGAAGCGGCTTTGTTACAATTGTCTTGCAACAGCTCACAAGGTTAGAGAATGTAAAAAACCGAGCTTTTGTAAGGACAGATATTGTACTCAAAAGCATCATAACTTGCTCCATGGCTCAGAGGACAAAATTGATGGAAATCAAGAGCCGATCAATGAAAACACATTACGAACTATTACGGCAAAGTTAATTAATAAAGCAAAAGAGATCAAAATCAACGCATTGCTAGACGATGCAAGCAATGTTAGTTATATTAGCGATTGGGCGGCGCAAGAACTGGGGTTTGGAGGACAGTGGCAAAGCACTCCAGTTGGCGTAATTGGTAGACAATCACAAATTTTGGAAACGAAGCCAGTAACAGCATTATTGGCAAGTAATAATAACAATCTAAAAGTAAATTTGAACGCCTTGGTGGTAAAAAAAAGGTCACTGGAGAAAGTTATCGACGAAACGGAAGCATCTGAAATATATAAACTTCCCAATTTTGAATACAAGGACGCAGATAGATATATTGATTGGCGCTGACTACCCATACCTACATCGCTCTATTCGAGAAGTAAAAGGAGCAAAGCATGAACCAGTTGCGAGGTTGACGCCCCTAGGATGGACATGTCATGGACAAGCTTCAAGATGTTCTCATTTAGTACAGAGTTATTTTGCGGAAACATAAATGTTAAATTTAAGTCTTCAATTTAAGTCTTCAAATCTTCAATTTAAGTCTAGTTTTCTTTATAAAAATAAAATCCTCTCTAATAGGACCACCTCTAGTAAAGACCACTTTTGGTCCGGAACCAAGGGTGGTCCTATTAGAGAGGTTTCACTATAGTTTAAATGAATTGATAAGTAATAAAAAGAAGCGTATCCTATTCCAAATCACAAAGCAGACACTTTGGCCAGGATTTTCGTCGAGCAGATAGTTTTTAGGTATGGAGTGACTACTAAACTATTGACAGACAGAGGAGCAGACTTTATGAGCAATCTATTGAAAAGCATCAATGATTATTTTGGTATCTTGAAGCTAAACACAATGCCACATCACCCACAAACTGATGAGTTAGTCAAAAGGTTCAACAGAACTCTAACAAATATGCTCGCGTCATATGTTAATTCAGGTCAGACAGATTGGAATGTGCATATTCCATCATGTTTATTCGCATATCGAAATGCAGTCCACGAAGGTACGGGACAAACTCTGTTTTACCTGATGTATTTAAGATGTATTTAAGAGTAAAATGCCGGTAGATGTGTTGTTCTATCCGAAAGCTACACAATACCTAGACCAAGAGGAGTATCTCTTGGAGATGAGAGAAAGGATGCAGGAGGCATGGACAAAAGCCGGCCTAAACATCAAATATAATCAAGAAGTGTCGAAAGAGTACCAAGATCGCAAAGCAAAAGATCACCAAATATTGGTGGGAGATAAAGTCATCTTGGAAAGCCATTACAATAAGAAAGGCTTTTTCCCAAAGTTAATGTGAAATGTCAAAGGTCGGTATGAAGTCTTGACCACTGACACGAATCTGATATTGCAGTTAGTAGCTAATCGGAAAGCGGAACCTATTATGATACATGCAAACCGATGTAAAAAGTGTATAATGCCAGTTGAGGATAAAGAAATATTTTAGATATATATAATATATCGAATTAATTCCAAACAAATAATTGTAAAAAATCAAAATTCAAGCCTAAAAAGTTACTTAAATTTAAATAATTTACTTGAAAATCATTTATAAAATTGAATAAATGAAGTGAATAAATTCACTTTCTCATAAATGGTGAGTCATATTCACTGATACACATACCAACATGTACACCTAAATCCAAAATATAAAAGTTTCTATAATCTAAAAAAATCAATAAAATTATAGTATAAGAACACACAAACTTACCTGTGTGTAAAAATTTAATGTTCTGAAAGTTAAAAGTTTTATTATAGGTGTAAGGAGTTAGTAAACCTCTATATAAAATTATTATGGTTAAATGGTAGAAGTGAGATCAGTTAGTAGAAATAATTATTTCTGTTAAATTTTTATATTTAAATTCTATATTAAATTATATCATATTATATTAAAATTATATTAAATTAAATCAATTAAATGTTTGACCGGTAATTACATTATTATTAATAATTATCACGCCTCGGTGTTTAAATACGCTAGTAAATGGCACAATTTTGAAGTTGTTATAAAAATAAATGCTTGAAAAAGATTTGAATTTAATTGCGTCTAACAATAGGGATTGAGAAAGTGACAGAAAAATAATTTTACATACAAACACATCACACATAATATAAAATACATGCAAAATTATTATAGCATTTTTTATTCTGAAAGTTAAAAGTAATTATTAAAAGTAATTGTTAACATATCATTATTTGTAATATATTAAAAGTTCATTTGGGAAAAATCGTTAGATTTTGAATTGGACAACTCTACTTTGAACTTTTTAAAAAAGGACGACCAAACATCGTAAGATTTATTTATAAAATATTTTTGATGTTAATATTTCTTTAGATTTTCAGATATTTCTCTGGAAACGCTACCTTTTTGCAAAGGTGAAGAATTGACAATGTAAGAATTTTTTCATTTAATTACAAATAATTAAAATATTTTACAGTATATCAGATATTTCTTGTCAAACGACTTTGGGTGAAGGTAGCATTTCTAATATTCAACAAGGTCCATCGACATCTTTGGATTTGTAGAAAAAAATTCCAAAATCGTAAATTTTAATAACTTGTATAAAAAAAATAATATTATCATAGAATTACATAAAATGATAAAATTCGTCTTATCAGTGAGCTGGAGAAATAAGATTACAAAAACTTAAAAAACTACGCCACTTCTTTCTTAAATGTCTTAAAAAAATAAATGTGTTTGGTGATTACTTTATTTATTTATAGTTAAAAATATATCTAACTTACATTCTATTGAAATAATTCCAAATAAATTCATAAAATATCATAAAAATCGTAAAAAAATCAAGTAATATTTAAGAGTTTGAATAATAATCTCATAATTATATAAAATCAAAAAACCATTAATAAAATTGAATAAATGAGGTATAAATGTAAATAACTCTTATAAATGGTGAGTCATCCACTGATGAACACACCAACGTGTATTATAGAGACTTTTATATTTCGGATTTAGGTGTGTTATAGAAACTTTTGTGTGCCCCAAAATTTTGAAATCGTTAAAAGCGTGCCGCAACAAAAAAGGTTGAGAATCACTGTTCTATACTAATACATCTAAATAATAAAATATGTTGATAAAAAGTAATATTTAAGAGCTTGAATAATGATCTCATATCTATATGGATCGAAATTCAAGTCTAAAAATTTACTTTAAATAAAAAAAATTACTTGAAAGCCATTTATAAAATGGCTAAAATAGTTAATTTTAAATTAATTATTTCATCAGAAATAGTGAAGCATCTATAATTGGTTGTACACACCAACCCATATTATAGATGCGTTTGTTCACTGCAAACGGGTGTACATCTAAATACTCGTAATCATCTCGTACTGAAACTCACCAATACAGACTAGTCATTTTTAAGTAAATTCATCAGTTAAAAGGTTATTAAAAATTTTTATCAGGACTTATTTTCATTTCTCGAAATCAGTAAATATGATAATTGTTATTATAACATATAAAAAAATACAAAATGATAGAGCGAAAATTACACGATTTATTCCCATTCAAAGGGCCAGTGTTTGTCGCATATGTGTAGTTATTAGATATGATTTACAATCATATCAGAGCTGTATAAACAAAACATTACAAAATAACAAAACAAAACAATTTTATTTTCATAATAATCAGTTATTCAATTAAAAATCTAAAAAATTATTTCAAATTAAATAAAGTTTCTGTGCAATGACAAATTTGCAGAGGCCGCACAAAGATAAAATATGGCATTGGTAGAACTTTGGGAAAATTCTCACTTCATCACAAAAACGTGATTCTTCTGAAATATGATGTGAAGAATGAATATACGATGCTTGATCATTATTTTTCGTAAATATTCTCATTGACATTGATGAAAAATTATTTTGAATTGTAAAATTATTTTGTTAAAATCAAAATTTCACGAAATCTATTTAATTACTACGCATTACACTGTCGATTTTTAAAGTCAAACATTCCTGTCATTCGTTTATTTCTTAGGATAAAACCGTACGAACATATTCTAGGAAAAACCCAGAAACATTTGTTAATCATATAGAAATTTTTCATTTACATATAATGGACATATAATGGAGAAAAAATAATTAGATTTAATTAATTTAATTAATTGAAAAACTTCTGTATCAATAAGTCTGGCACTAAATATAATGAAAATATAAATAATTTTATATGGATTTAATTTACTTTCATTATGACTATAGATAAAAATTTTTATACTTTCCTCTGTAAAACAAATTTTCAACAATTATTTTATTTTTTCTGACAAACATATCGCGACCATTTAGAAAATTCTAGGTTCTTGAATAGATGGTGATATCACCCATTTTTCTTGATAAATGCTTCTTAATATATTTTGTGTTGAACACAATTCATCAAAAGAATTGTCATGGTTGCTTATACATCAGAAGTTTTGACAACATTAGTAGGTAGAAAGTGGCCCACCGCAGCAATGACCCCCCCCCAGGGGGGGGGGGTTTGCTGCAACTCACATTTTTTGCTGCAACTTTTGATTACGCAATTTTTCAGACTATAGTGAAGGGGTCTCGATGGTCCTGGGATTTTCAATACAAAAAAAATTTTTTCAATACAAAAATCCGACTATCAATAAAAAAGCCAAGGATTTATCACACTATAGTGAGGTGGGTCTCGATGGTCCTGGGATTTTCAATACAAATAAAATTTTTTCTATACAAAAATCCGACTACCAATAAAAAAGCATGGAATTTTCACACTATAGTGAGGGGGGTCTCGATGGTCCTAGGATTTTCAATACAAATAAAATTTTTTCAATAGAAAATCCGACTATCAATAAAAAAGCATGGTAATTTAAGGTCTCAGGATATTTTCAATACAAAATCCGACTACCACTAAAAAAGAGTGGTAATTTAAGGTCTCAGGATATTTTCAATAGAAAAATCCGATTATCAATAAAAAAGCATGGATTTTTCTAGGCCAATTCAGGTGTGTCTCCTTGGTCCTGAGAATTTCAATAGAAAAAGGCGGTCTACACTAAAAAAGAGTGGTAATTTAAGGTCTCAGGATATTTTCAATACAAAAAGACAGTCTTCAATAAAAATGCATGGTAATTTAAGGTCTCAGGATATTTTCAATAGAAAAAGGTGGTCTACACTAAAAAAAGAGTGGCAATTTAAGGTCTCAGGATATTTTCAATACAAAAATCCGACTACCACTAAAAAGCATGGAATTTTCTAGGTCAATTCAGGTGGGACTCCTTGGTCCTGAGAATTTCAATAGCAAAAGGTGGTCTTCAATAAAAAAGAGTGGTAATTTAAGGTCTCAGGATATTTTCAATAGAAAAAGGTGGTCTACACTAAAAAAAAGAGTGGCAATTTAAGGTCTCAGGATATTTTCAATACAAAAATCCGACTACCACTAAAAAGCATGGAATTTTCTAGGTCAATTCAGGTGGGACTCCTTGGTCCTGAGAATTTCAATAGCAAAAGGTGGTCTTCAATAAAAAAGAGTGGTAATTTAAGGTCTCAGGATATTTTCAATAGAAAAAGGTGGTCTACACTAAAAAAAAGAGTGGCAATTTAAGGTCTCAGGATATTTTCAATACAAAAATCCGATTATCAATAAAAAGCATGGATTTTTCTAGGCCAATTAATGCGGGTCTCCTTGGTCCTGAGAAAAAGGTGGTCTACACTAAAAAACGTGGTAAATTTTTTCAATTAAAGTAAATTATGGTTCTAAAAATTAAATTAAAGTAAATTTTGGTTCTAAAAAATTAAATTAAAGTAAATTATGGTCCCAATTTTTAAATTAAAGTAAATTATGGGTCTAAAAATTGAATTAAAGTAAATTATGGGCTAAGATTTTTGAATTAAAGTAAATTATGGTTCAAATTTTTCAATAACAGTAAATTTAGGTTCTAAAATATTAAATTACAGTAAATTATGGTCCAAATTTTTCAATTACAGTTAATTATGGTCCTAAAAAATTAAATTAAAGTAAATTATGGTTCTAAAAATTAAATTAAAGTAAATAATGGTCCTAAAAAATTAAATTAAAGTAAATAATGGTCCTAAAAAATTAAATTACAGTAAATTATGGTCCAAATTTTTGAATTACAGTAAATAATGGTTCTAAAAATTGAATTACACTAAATTATGGTTCTAAAAAATTAAATTACAGTAAATTATGGTTCTTAAAAATTAAATTACAGTAAATAATGGTCCAAATTTTTCAATTACAGTTAATTATGGTTCTAAAAAATTAAATTAAAGTAAATTAAGGTTCAAATTTTTCAATTAAAGTAAATAATGGTCCAAATTTTTCAATTAAAGTTAATTAAGGTCCAAATTTTAAATTAAGTAATCAATGGTCAAAAATTTTAAATTAAAGTTAAATAAGTAAATTAAAGTAATAATTTTAAAATAAGTAATGTAATAAGTAAATTAAAGTAAGATTTTAAAATTTATTAACAAAAAGTTGAAGGTGTTTGAGAATTGAAATTTTTTAATGAAAATTTTTTATGAAATAATTTTTTAAGTAATTTTTAATAGAAATTGTTATGGAATAATTTTTTAAAGTTAATTTTTAATGGAAATTTTTATGAAATATTTTTCAATGATAATTTTAGATGGAAATTTTTAAGATAATTTTTAATGAAAATTTCTATGAAATATTTTTCAAAGACAAATTTTAATAATAATTCAACAACAAACCAACAACTTAGTACCAACAACCAGTAACTTATGAACATGTATTAACAATCAGATACCTACAACTAGTTACTAACAACCTGCTACCAAGTACTTACAATCAGTTACCTGCTACCAAATACTTTCAACATGATACCACGTACTAAATAACTCTCAAACAACCAGATACTTACAACCAATTACCAGATACCAAGTACCTACAACTAGTTACTAACAACTAGTTACCTGATACTAAGTACCTACAACCATCTAACAAGTACTAACAACCAAAAACAAGCAACCAACTAGGTACCAAGTACTAACAACCGACAACAACCAGCTAACAACTAACTACAACCTACCAAGTACCTACAACCACATACTAACAACTAGTTACCAGATACCAACTACTCACAGACGTCAACAACCAGGTACTAAGCATTATTAACCAACTACTAAGTACCAACAACAACTAACTACCAACTACTAAGTACCAACAACAACTAACTACCAACTACTAAGTACCTACAACCACCTACCAACTAGCTACCACCTACCCATTAACTAGTTACAACCAGCTAACTAGGTACTAGATACCAAGTACTAACAACCAGTTACCTGCTACCAAGTACCAACAACCACCTACCAAGTACATACAACCAACATCAACCAGGTACTAAGCATTAATTACCAACTACTAAGTACCTACCAAGTACCTACAACCACCTACCCATTAACTAGTTACTAAGTACTATCAACCAACTAGGTACCAGATACCGAGTACTCACAACCAACAACAACCAACCAACTAGGTACCAGATACCGAGTACTCACAACCAACAACAACCAGCTACTAAGCATTACCAACCACCTACAACCTACAACTAGTTACTAACAACTAGTTACCTGCTACTAAGTACCTACAACCAACTAGCTACCACCTACCAAGTACCTACAACCAACTAGGTACTAGATACCAAGTACTTACAACCAACATCAACCAGGTACTAAACATTATCAACCAAGTACTAACAACCAGATGACCACGTGAAATTATTAGTGAAATTATTAGTAGAATTAAAACTAACTCTCAAACAACCACATACTTACAACTAACTACTTACAATCAACTAAATATTTTTTATTGTATTTTATGAATTGTATACCACAACTCAATCACTTTAAAACACCACGTGAAATTCAAAATAATTTAAATTACAATGAAATACTAATGAATTCTAATTTACAAAAACATCTTCTTTTAAATGATAACTACTGACTTATTATTGCAAAGTAAAAATCACATTCAATAAATACTTATTGTTGATCAGTTTTATTATATATACTCTGAGTTTATCCGACAGGATGTTTTGACCCCCTAAGGGTACTGGTCGTAAGGGTACTGGTCGTAAGGGTATTAGTCGTAAAGGTACTGGTCGTAAGGCTATTGGTAACACTCAACCACCACCTACTCATTAATTAACTACCATGTACTAACAACCAGGTCTCAAACAACTAAATACTAAACACTTACAACCCACAACAACCAGCTACTAAGCATTATCAACCTACAACTATATAACAACACTGTACCTGCTACCAAATACTTTCAACATGATACCACGTACTAAATAACTCTCAAACAACCAGATACTTACAACCAATTACCAGATACCAAGTACCTACAACTAGTTACTAACAACTAGTTACCTGATACTAAGTACCTACAACCATCTAACAAGTACTAACAACCAGGTCTCAAACAACTAAATACTAAACACTTACAACCCACAACAACCAGCTACTAAGCATTATCAACCTACAACTATATAACAACACTGTACCAGCTATCAAATACAAGATACCAAGTACCAACAATCAACTAACCACACATAAAAATAATAGCAATTAAATACAAAATATTCTTCATCACATACACTATCTTCTTATCAAAATCTAAAAAGTCAATCAGATACCAACTACCAACTACCAAGTACTAACAACCAACTACCTACAACCAACAACTATGTACTAACAAATTGATCTTTAAAAGAAAAATACTCATCACTTGAAAAATTAGATGGAAAATTAATTGAACTCAAGACATCAATAACTTGGTAAAAATTGATTAAATAATTGCAAAAATTTAAATTTACTCAAAATAAATATCATAAAAATTTAATTAATAGACAAGAAAGAATTCTATTCATTAATCATCCAGTAAATAAAAAAATACTGATCATTCAAGTTGAATCAACTAAGATAATAAATTAATAATATAAGATTTAGTAGATAATTGATTTAGATTGAATAAATTAATTGAAATAAAATTAATTTTAATTATTTTTTTTAAAAATAATACATGTACTCAAATTGATTGACTGAATGCTCAAAATATTCAAAAATCAGTATAAATTCATTAAAATTATCAATGTCATCAATCTACAATAAAAATAATTATCATTAAATTCCAAAAGAGACTAGAAAACTAACAAACCAGAAAATTCATTCAAATGATAATAATTGGTATATTCAAGCGAATTCTCTAATAAAATCATCTAAAAAGAATCATTTCGCCTGAAATATCTCTATTTTTAAAGATTAGTATCTTATCGATAAGTACTTGTTAAATATCATATATTCACCTCAAACTAACAAGATTCCTTAAAATCTCTTAAATGACTATATTTCTACCCTTAATCCATATTATTACAAATAATTCACTAAAATCATCTAAAAAGCATCAAATTTCCCTGAAATAACTATATCTTTAAAGATTAGTATTTTATCGATAAATATCCTTAAAAGGTTATATATTTACCTCAGACTAATAAGATTCCTTAAAATCCCCTTTAAATGACTATAATTCTAACTTTAATTCGTATTATCACAAATATTTCCCTATAAAACAGGTAAAATCATTAACTCTAAATAATTTATAAAATCTAATGATAAAACCGGTTATAATTAAATTTTTGTTAATCACTGTACTCGAAATTTAAAATAAATATTGCTTGAAATTTGACTGTACAATATAACTGAGTAGTTGCATAGAAAGATTAAATTTATCCATATTTCTTCAAATGATCATTTTTACCGATATCCAACCGATTTAATTACTAATTAAAATCACCCGATAGATTTCTCCCAATAAAGATCAATTTTCTTTAGTCGACATTTTAAATCAATATTTCCAACTTTTGTCGTTGTCCGTCTAAATAAAGATAAAAAATAATTTAAAGTTGATATCAATCCCAATTATCTGTAAAGTTTTCATTGTCAAAACCAAGTAAATAGATTATCCCTACTTAATAAAACATTGTTCTAAAACATAAATCTAAATTAATTTACTGTGCATTAATCACAACCTAATAAAACAATATAATTATTATTGATTCATAACTAATGTATTGCAATTTCCCTTAAAACATTGATATTTTGCCAACATCACCATTAAAAAAATCATATATTCCCATCTTAACCCATCCTTAATTAAATTTAACCAACTATATCCCCTCAAAAGATCATATTTTCCCACCTTATTCGATCCCTCATTAAATCTAACCGACAATATCCCATCTTAACCGATCTCTCACCAAATATTTCTACCCTTTTAAACATCTAACCAAATATATCCTTCAATTCTACCCACTTGAATCCTCCTTTAATTCAATTCAGTCTTAAAATCCTTAGAGAGAATTCTTCAAAAAATATGACTTTTAATTAACTGTTAAAGACACCAGACATTCTTCTATTGAAATAATTTAGTAGCTAAATAATAAGAGCCCACTAAAAGGTCAAAAATCAATATTTTCTACAAATATTCACCATCAAATACCTAACTGGAGATGATACATATATTAATTGATGATAATTCTTCAGCTATTCAACAAATCATTTTCAAGCAGTAACAGCAAACTAAATTTCTGTATATCCTACAATAATTATCAAGTAAATTTAAAGTCCTTGATAAGGTTAACTGTTTCTTAGCTTATGTTTTTTAAAGTTCATCAAAGTGTAAATATTCTTAGAAAATTATTGAAAAATTATTTATTCAAATACATTACAAAGTTATCATCAAAAATCACTTAATTATTAACCTAATTGTCAATGAAATTAATTTTTATTTAAAAACTATTCAATAAAATACAACTAATTATCAAGAAATTAATTAAATTTATCAATTAAATTTATCAGTCAACATGAAATTCTTAGAAAATTATTCAATATCCTCATAAAAATTTATCCACTTGATTATTGTAAAAACTCTAATTATTAACATTGAAAATAAATTTTATTTAAAATTAAAAAACCAATCAATAAAAATACATTCAATTATCAAGAAATTAATTAAATTTACCTTAGAATTAGCATTAAATTACAGAAATTCACAAAAATAATGGAAATTCACAAAAATGATAAAAATTCACAAAAATAATAGAAATTCATGAAAATGATAGATATCCACGAAAAATTACGGAAATTCATGAAAATATTAGAAATTCACAAAAAATGATGGAAATTCATGAAAATGATAGAAATTCATAAAAATGATAGAAATTTACTTGAATAAAACCATCAACTCTAAAAATTATCAATGCCTTAAACAACAAATTTGTCTAAATAATCATTCAAATAAAAGCATTAAATACCTTTACGACTAATACACTTACGACATGTTGAATGTGAGTAGTACCCTTGTGAGCAATACCCATAGGGGGACAGAATATTTTTTCGGATAAACTCAGAGTATATATTAATTAACTCATTCAAATTTATCATTGAATCAGTAAATTATCATAAATTTCGATAAAAATTCTAATGTGGTAAGCAATGAAAAGAGAAATATTCTTTAAACTTAGATAAAACTAACAATGAAGGTGGTAAGAATCATTAAAGTGAGAAAATTATTCATTACTCGATGATAAATTCAAATGGATGAAAATAATTGGTAGAATAATTTATTAATGGGCATAGATAAGAAAAAAGGTTGATAAGAATGGAAATATATTAATTGAATTTATTTAAAATTATTTCATAAAATTCATAAAAAAAAACTTTTAAAAGAAATATTTGTGGAGATGTTTTAGGTGAAAATTAATCAAAATCGGCGGAATATAATTGATTAAATATCGAGGATGGGGGTTATAATTAATGGAAAATCAATGGGATACAAATGATTAAATAGTGGAAAATCCGGGAATATAAGTGATTAATTAATGGAATATTGAGAATCGGAGGAACACCGAGGCGTGATAATTATTAATAATAATGTAATTACCGGTCAAACATTTAATTGATTTAATTTAATATAATTTTAATATAATATGATATAATTTAATATAGAATTTAAATATAAAAATTTAACAGAAATAATTATTTCTACTAACTGATCTCACTTCTACCATTTAACCATAATAATTTTATATAGAGGTTTACTAACTCCTTACACCTATAATAAAACTTTTAACTTTCAGAACATTAAATTTTTACACACAGGTAAGTTTGTGTGTTCTTATACTATAATTTTATTGATTTTTTTAGATTATAGAAACTTTTATATTTTGGATTTAGGTGTACATGTTGGTATGTTGGTAGTTGATTGTAAGTAGTTAGTTGTAAGTATGTGGTTGTTTGAGAGTTAGTTAGTACTTGGGATCATGTTGAAAGTATTTATTTGTTAGCACCTAGTTAAAAATAATCAGTAACCACTTGTTGGTAACTGTTGAATTATTATTATTATTTTTTATTATTATTATTATTTTTATTATTATTATTATTATTATTATTATTATTATTATTATTATTATTCCATTTAAATTTTCATTAAAAAATTCCAATTCTCAAACACCTTCTATTATTTTCTAATTAAATTTTAAAATCTTACTTTAATTTACTTTAATTTACTTATTTAAAATTTTTTACCATTGATTACTTAATTTAAAAATTATTACTTTAATTTACTTATTTAGCTTTAATTTAAAATTTTGAACCTTAATTTACTTATTTAAAATTTTTAACTTTAATTTACTTATCCTTAATTTACCTAATTATTCTTTATTTCTTAATTTTACACCATAATTTACTTAACAACTAAATATAATCCTTATTTTCATATTTAACCAATAATTTCATGTGGTCATTGATTAATTGACGAAGATTTGCATCTAAAATTAACATTGGAAATCCCAGAAAATCTTCATCTTAAATTGACTTTAACTTTAATATTTTAGATCATTGATTAGTTAATTTAAAAATTAAACATTATTTACCTATTTAACTAATAATTTCACGTGGTCATCTGGTTGTTAGTACTTGGTTGATAATGTTTAGTACCTGGTTGATGTTGGTTGTAAGTACTTGGTATCTAGTACCTAGTTGGTTTTAGGTACTTGGTTGATAATGCTTAGTACCTGGTTGTTGTGGGTTGTAAGTACTTGGTATCTAGTACCTAGTTGGTTGTAGGTACTTGGTAGGTGGTAGCTAGTTGGTTGTAGGTACTTAGTAGCAGGTAACTAGTTGTTAGTAACTAGTTGTAGGTTGTAGGTGGTTGGTAATGCTTAGTAGCTGGTTGTTGTTGGTTGTGAGTACTCGGTATCTGGTACCTAGTTGGTTGGTTGTTGTTGGTTGTGAGTACTCGGTATCTGGTACCTAGTTGGTTGATAGTACTTAGTAACTAGTTAATGGGTAGGTGGTTGTAGGTACTTGGTAGGTACTTAGTAGTTGGTAATTAATGCTTAGTACCTGGTTGATGTTGGTTGTATGTACTTGGTAGGTGGTTGTTGGTACTTGGTAGCAGGTAACTGGTTGTTAGTACTTGGTATCTAGTACCTAGTTAGCTGGTTGTAACTAGTTAATGGGTAGGTGGTAGCTAGTTGGTAGGTGGTTGTAGGTACTTAGTAGTTGGTAGTTAGTTGTTGTTGGTACTTAGTAGTTGGTAGTTAGTTGTTGTTGGTACTTAGTAGTTGGTTAATAATGCTTAGTACCTGGTTGTTGACGTCTGTGAGTAGTTGGTATCTGGTAACTAGTTGTTAGTATGTGGTTGTAGGTACTTGGTAGGTTGTAGTTAGTTGTTAGCTGGTTGTTGTCGGTTGTTAGTACTTGGTACCTAGTTGGTTGCTTGTTTTTGGTTGTTAGTACTTGTTAGATGGTTGTAGGTACTTAGTATCAGGTAACTAGTTGTTAGTAACTAGTTGTAGGTACTTGGTATCTGGTAATTGGTTGTAAGTATCTGGTTGTTTGAGAGTTATTTAGTACGTGGTATCATGTTGAAAGTATTTGGTAGCAGGTAACTGATTGTAAGTACTTGGTAGCAGGTTGTTAGTAACTAGTTGTAGGTATCTGATTGTTAATACATGTTCATAAGTTACTGGTTGTTGGTACTAAGTTGTTGGTTTGTTGTTGAATTATTATTAAAATTTGTCTTTGAAAAATATTTCATAGAAATTTTCATTAAAAATTATCTTAAAAATTTCCATCTAAAATTATCATTGAAAAATATTTCATAAAAATTTCCATTAAAAATTAACTTAAAAAATTATTCCATAAAAATTTCTATTAAAAATTACTTAAAAAATTATTTCATAAAAAATTTTCATTAAAAAATTTCAATTCTCAAACACCTTCAACTTTTTGTTAATAAATTTTAAAATCTTACTTTAATTTACTTATTACATTACTTATTTAAAAATTATTACTTTAATTTACTTATTTAACTTTAATTTAAAATTTTTGACCATTGATTACTTAATTTAAAATTTGGACCTTAATTAACTTTAATTGAAAAATTTGGACCATTATTTACTTTAATTGAAAAATTTGAACCTTAATTTACTTTAATTTAATTTTTTAGAACCATAATTAACTGTAATTGAAAAATTTGGACCATTATTTACTGTAATTTAATTTTTAAGAACCATAATTTACTGTAATTTAATTTTTTAGAACCATAATTTAGTGTAATTCAATTTTTAGAACCATTATTTACTGTAATTCAAAAATTTGGACCATAATTTACTGTAATTTAATTTTTTAGGACCATTATTTACTTTAATTTAATTTTTTAGGACCATTATTTACTTTAATTTAATTTTTAGAACCATAATTTACTTTAATTTAATTTTTTAGGACCATAATTAACTGTAATTGAAAAATTTGGACCATAATTTACTGTAATTTAATATTTTAGAACCTAAATTTACTGTTATTGAAAAATTTGAACCATAATTTACTTTAATTCAATTTTTAGACCCATAATTTACTTTAATTTAAAAATTTGGACCATAATTTACTTTAATTTAATTTTTTAGAACCAAAATTTACTTTAATTTAATTTTTAGAACCATAATTTACTTTAATTGAAAAAATTTACCACGTTTTTTAGTGTAGACCACCTTTTTCTCAGGACCAAGGAGACCCGCATTAATTGGCCTAGAAAAATCCATGCTTTTTATTGATAATCGGATTTTTGTATTGAAAATATCCTGAGACCTTAAATTGCCACTCTTTTTTTTAGTGTAGACCACCTTTTTCTATTGAAAATATCCTGAGACCTTAAATTACCACTCTTTTTTATTGAAGACCACCTTTTGCTATTGAAATTCTCAGGACCAAGGAGTCCCACCTGAATTGACCTAGAAAATTCCATGCTTTTTAGTGGTAGTCGGATTTTTGTATTGAAAATATCCTGAGACCTTAAATTGCCACTCTTTTTTTAGTGTAGACCACCTTTTTCTATTGAAAATATCCTGAGACCTTAAATTACCACTCTTTTTTAGTGTAGACCGCCTTTTTCTATTGAAATTCTCAGGACCAAGGAGACACACCTGAATTGGCCTAGAAAAATCCATGCTTTTTTATTGATAATCGGATTTTTCTATTGAAAATATCCTGAGACCTTAAATTACCACTCTTTTTTAGTGGTAGTCGGATTTTGTATTGAAAATATCCTGAGACCTTAAATTACCATGCTTTTTTATTGATAGTCGGATTTTCTATTGAAAAAATTTTATTTGTATTGAAAATCCTAGGACCATCGAGACCCCCCTCACTATAGTGTGAAAATTCCATGCTTTTTTATTGGTAGTCGGATTTTTGTATAGAAAAAATTTTATTTGTATTGAAAATCCCAGGACCATCGAGACCCACCTCACTATAGTGTGATAAATCCTTGGCTTTTTTATTGATAGTCGGATTTTTGTATTGAAAAAATTTTTTTTGTATTGAAAATCCCAGGACCATCGAGACCCCTTCACTATAGTCTGAAAAATTGCGTAATCAAAAGTTGCAGCAAAAAATGTGAGTTGCAGCAAAAAAAAGTTGCAGCAAACTCCCCCCCCCCCCCTGGGGGGGGGTCATTGCTGCGGTGGGCCACTTTCTACCTACTAACATTATCTTTTTCAGGAATGTTAAGGTAATTAAGTAAATAATTAAGTTAATAAAAATTAAATATTTTAAAAGTGATATCAATTAAATTCATTATTTAATTTCAAAACTAAAATTAGTAATTATTTAGAAAAATAATTATTAAATTAATTAAAATAAATCAATATGTAAAAATTAGTTTAATAAATAAAATAAAATTAATTAGAAATTAAAGCATTGAAATATTTTTTTATTATATGGAAATTTTTTAGTAAATGTCATTTAAAATTAAAATAATTTAAGAAAATGAATTACTTATACAAAATAACTAATTACATTTTTAGAAAAGAATATTTAATATACAGTAAAACCTCTACTTAAGACCACCTCCCTAAAGAGACCACCTCTAGTTAAGACCTCTATTTCTTCGGAACCAAATTTACACAGTAGTTTACTGGGACAAATAACCCTCCATAATCGGACCACCCCTCTCGTTAAGACCACTTTTCGTAAAAAATATTTTTAGTTTAAATATTTTTTGTTTAAATATTTTTTGTTTAAATATTTTTTTAAAATTAAAATGGGAGTAAAAAAAACGAGAAAGGAGCTTACATTGAGCGAGAAGATGGATGTTATTAAATCTTCTGAGCGAGGAGAAGGACAGAGACTTATTGCAAGACGATTTTCTTGTAGTAAAACGCAAGTCCACAATATCATTGTTAACAAAGAAGAAATAAAGGAGCTTTGGAACAATAATGCAAATAAAAAACTAAAACGACTAACAAATCAGCAGTTTAAACTTATCAATGAGTATGTTCTAGAGTGGTATGAAAACAAAGTGCTGCGAGGCTTTCCTATTAACGGAGAATTGTTGAAAGCATCAGCTAAGAAGATAGCTATTAGTCTAAACAACAATGTGTTTAAAGCTAGTAATGGCTGGTTGGAGAAATTCCTCAAGGGAAACAATATTACTTTGAAGGTTTTATCAGGTGAATCTGCTTCCGTAGAACCATCTGTGCTATCAGATTGGTTTTCGAAAATCCCAGATGTTATTACAAACTATGAAAAGAAAGATATATACAACATAGATGAGACTGCTTTATTCTATAAAATGTTGCCAGGGAAATCTTTGGGTCGTGCTGGAGAAAAAACATATGGAAGTAAAAATCCAAACAAAGAATAACAATCATGCTTTGTGTTAATATGTTGGGAGAAAATCAATCTCTCTAATGTTGTTGAGTTTGTAAAGGAGTCTTGGAATGCTGTTAAGCCGTCAACAGTTGAGAGCTGTTTTAAAAAATGTGGGTTCTGCTCGGATATCACGGTTAAACCAGATATTATGACTGAGATCGAACAAGACGTAACAGATTTAGCTAAGAAGCTTGATTTCGACTTTGACCTTAGTGAGCTTGACATTTCTCTTGAACAAAACTGTTTTGAGAGTGACTGGGAAGAAAAACTGATTTCTTCTTACACTAGTTTGGATGATGCATCAAGTGAGGTTTCTGAACCAAACGAAGAAGAATCTGATTTACCAAAAATTGATTTTAAAACATCTTTATCTTATATTCAGCAGATTAAGAATCTTGGAATGGAACTGGGTGACAATAAATTAGTTGACATAATGTTTCAAGCTGAACAAAAGTTGACGAATATGATAGTTTTTGATAACAGTGAAGCCAAATCGAAGAGACAAACAACATTAGATGAGTTTTTATAATAAAATCTTCAATTTAAGTCTAGTTTTCTTTATAAAAATAAAATCCTCTCTAATAGGACCACCTCTAGTAAAGACCACTTTTGGTCCGGAACCAAGGGTGGTCCTATTAGAGAGGTTTCACTATAGTTTAAATGAATTGATAAGTAATAGTTTTATAAAGTGATGATTTCTTGGTAGCAGCATTTATTATTTGAAACAACAAAGTGATAATTTAAGCCTTTTGCTGCGAATAATGTATTTAATGAAAAAATTATCGACTATAAGATAGTCCTTGTCAATCTCCTGGAATCTGAAAATACATTCTATCTTTCTTTTATTTCTTTTTCTTAATTCTCATTGGTTATAAATATAATATAATTGTTTCGACTAGTCAGAGGAAATGACTTCTACCTCTGGCTGGTGGTGTGTGCGTGGTTTTATTGTTGTTTATTGTAGCGTCTGTGTGCGCGTGGATGTTGCAATTGTTTTCATTTTGGTGTGCGCACACAGACGCGAGGAATTGGTACGTTTAATTTTTATTTGGTAAATGTAAATTAATTGTGGGTATTTTAGATTAGATTTTTCTAGAGGTTGTTTAAACAGTGGCTACAGTGGTACGGGATTTGAATTTTTTGGAACAAATCAGTTAATAAAGTTCCTTGTTAAAATGGCTTCAGGTGTTAAATGTGATCCTTCAGTTGAAAATATCTTAATTACATTAAATTACAACACAATATGCAATCTTCGGACTCAACAAACAGAAGGATAGAATTATTCAATTAGAAACTGGGGAATTAGTTACTCCTTATGGAAATGCTAAAGAAGGTTGCTATGCATTATATGACTATCAGGGTACTTAAGCGTTTATTTTATGGAAACCAGAAACAATGAAAATCAATAGTCGTATGATTATGGCTGCTTCAAAATCAAAGATTGCAACCAACATCTATCCAAACAGTCTTATTTCTGCATCATGATTATTTGGGATGACTATGAGAGTGATGTTGTTATGTCAAATGATGGTCAATCTGCATTGTCTGGATCATGGGACGGAACTTCAGTGTTATGGGATTTATCCAAATTTATCTTCTCGCCAAACATATATGGGCTATGTGCTGCAACTGGATCGTCATCCAGATTTTTGGGCGTCGGAAAATAAAGTTTTGGTTGGAGACTTTAAAGCCTTTCCGAATGAAATTTATTCAGTTCTAATTCTCTTTAAAATGTCATTAAATTGTTCTGTTTCCAATGAAATTCCTGAAGTTTCAGTTCTTAATAGATTATCAGGACATGCTTATGAAAAAGAGTTAATCGAAAAAAATTTGATGACAAGTGATCTAGATCCTGTTATTGAAATACAGTTTTATGTAGATGATTTGATTGAAATTAAAGTTCCAATGCATTTTCTTTCTTCTGTTCAATTGAATCAATGATCTTTTTCTGAATTTTTTAAAAATTTTATTTAAACATAAAATTAAAATTTAAATAAAATAAATATCATTTAAAATTCAAAATGACACAAACTAAATTTTTTTTAACAGGAAACCAGCTAGCAAAGAAATATTTATGCACCAAAGATCAGCGCTTCCATACTTACAGAAAGTACATGTCATAAGAAACGAGAAACGAAAAATAGCCAATCTATGCACTGAAGAAAACGAAAACTTTAAACAACAATCAAATTTCAATAAAATCCTACACAGAAACGGATCCAAGGTGAGAACATTGAAAGATTGAATTTTACCCCAAAAAGATCTAGGGAATTAACACAGAAGAAGAATAAATATTTCTATATTAATATCTCATTCATCAGTGACATACTCGACTTCAAGATCCTGAAAGAACTTAAACGCCCCGGTCTTCCAATTCGGATAGCACATAAATCTTGGACATTGAGAAAAGCTCTGACAATCAACACAAATAGAGAAAACAATTGCACAATGAAAAACTGTCAGCTACCGAAAGATATGTGCTTTAGAAAAAACATCGTCTATTGTATCACGTGCAATGTATACAAGGAAATCTACATTGGAAGTACACTCAGGACTTTGCACCAAAGAGTTAAAGAACATCTAGATCCTGGTGGAACATCCTCCATAAACAGACATCTCCAACAATGTCAACCAACAGATGAAAGAAAAAATATTTCAATCAAAATCATAGCTAATGGAAACATCCAAAAAAATGTCAGATTCAAAGAAGCAATTCTCATCATAAACAGACGACCAAAAATAACACTAAAGAAGAAATCAATGAAATCATCAATTTGATCTGTTGTTATTGATTTTGAGAATAACTGATAATATATAAAAAATATAATAAATTAAAAAGTAATAATTAAAATAATATAGAAAATTTTAGGAAATATACTTTCAAAAGAAAATTTTAAAAATCAAAATTTACATATTTATTGAAATATTTAAATAGCGTATTTAAATAGTTATTGGAGGCTTTATTTTAAAATATTTTGAAATATTTTTTAAGGCTTCTAGACTTAATTAAAAAATTTTAAAAAATTTTAGTTTTTGTCATTTTGAATTTTAAATGATATTTATTTTATTTTAATTTTAATTTTAAGTTTAAATAAAATATTTAAAAGTTCAGAAAAAGATTATTATATTATATTATATTTATAACCAATGAGAATTAAGAAAAAGGAAATAAAAGAAAGATAGAAGTGTATTTTCGGGAAGAAGATTGCTAAATTCCAGGAGATTGACAAGGACTATCTTATAGTGGAAAATCTTTTCATTAAATATATTATTCGCAGCAAAAGGCTTAAATTATCACTTTATTGTTTTAATAGTTTTATAACTTAAATAATTATGTAAATTATAATTTTATAAAAGTTATATTAATTAAAATCTCATTAAATTTGAACATGAAAAATCATTTAAAAATTTTAAATTTAAATAATTTACCAAAAATGGAATTTAGAATAAAAAAGAATATAGCTATTAATTTATAAAAATAATCACAAATGTAGAAAATTACTTATTAAAATACACTCAATTCTTTTTTATGTGGTAAATACGTTCCTCAGAAAACGTATAAAAACCGCATAAAAAAGACATCAAATTTTTATTTAAAAACTGGAAAAAATTTAACCTACTAATAATAAACGGTCAAACAACTAATCATATTACTTTGCAAATTTTACAATAAATTTCACGATTATAAACTTATTTTTATAATGGAAGATAACCTTTTCATATAAACTTCAAGAATATTTTTTAAATTTTGGTTTTTTAACACGTTGACTTGTCACTTGTTTCTACTGTCCGTCAATGTGTTAAAATACTGATTTATAAGTCTTTTTCTGTTGTGCAAAGTAGTTTTTTGTTAATAATATTTTTTTGGAATTGTTTTATGCAAGCAAATTAAATATTTTGAATTTTGCCCACTATGAGTTCTAATCTAAATATCGTACACATATAATTGAAAATCATCTTGACGACTGCTTATGTTTAGCTATCAGTAATTATGAACCTAATTACTCAAAAATAGCTGATAATGTTGAATGTCAACCATCTCATTAAATAAATCATTTTTTTAATGTTAACTTTTTTTTATTTATTTTTTATTAAATTTTACTACAACGCAAAGTATTTGCATTTAGTCGATCGCCAGTTGTTCAGAAAATAAAAAAGTAGTTCACTAGGTCACAAAGGTTGGGCACATCTAGTGTAGCTAAATAGATTTCCAAATCAATTAAAATTATATAATAAATATTGTAGATATGACGCAATTTTTAACAAAGATATTATAACTGAATTCTAAGGGATGTGAGCTATTTATTACGGTGACACATCTATATAGTCTCGTTAAAGGGCAGCAAAAATGAATTTAAAAAAAACCAAAAACCTGAATCAAAACAACAATGAAAAACAAATTATAAAATATAAAATTATTTATGAGTATAAACTAGAATCAAATTTAACAGAATTGTACAAATTGGATTGCTATAATTTCAATTAGCTAATTTAATTGCTGAAAAATTCCATTTACAATATTAGATTGCTTGAATTTTCGTATTAATGGTGGGTAGGGGCAGGGGTATGTTTTATTGATTTATCATTGAAAATTATTAAAATATAAAACTCATCTATTGTAGAGAAGCAAATATATGATGCAATAAATAGTGTTGAGGATACCTAAATAATAAAATCCAATAATTATAAAATCAATAAAATGATCAGGTAAAAATGTACGAAAAGGAGGATGGGTTGTTCCAGAATTCTATGAAACAAAAAGTGAGATAAAGAAATTGATATTGAGAGAAAAATAATAGAGTCAATGAAAATTAAACAATGAAATACGACAAGGTCGTTATTAATTAACAAATACAAAGCAAAGAAGGAAAAACAAAAATAGAAACAAAATCAAAATTAGATTTGCATATCTTGATAGCTCGTACGAGATAAAGGAAAGGTTCACCGGGGAAGCTGAGAGATGGTGTCTTCTAAAAATTATATATCTCGACATCAGAGATAATAGAAAACTGGAGATGACAGAAAAGAATGTACAAAAAGAAGGAATCTAAACTGAAGTCAATATCAGTAAATACCATTAGATTGCAAAATATAAAAGAAAACACAACTTGAATCAAAAGGAAAACGTAATTTCTAAAAGACAATTTCTAAAGAAAAAAAGGAAACAAAAATTATAAAGAAAAGAAGAAAACAGAATTTAAACAAAACACAAAGTGAATTACGAAGTTATTGAAGAAACGATATAAAACAAATTAAACCTATCGAGTCAATTCAAGTTAAAGCTAAGGAAGTAACTAGATCGAATTTACTCATCATTGAACCCAGGATAGTAGTGGTTGTGAATTCCAAGCTGTATTGTAAACGTGCTATTCTTCCAGAAGGATTATAAAAAGCAATCAAACCATTGTTGTAATATTGAATTATTTGTGTCGCTGTGATTGGTAATCAATTGTGTTAATCAATAAAAGTTTATGCTGTCTGCTCGTTATTATTATTAAAAAGACACGTTGTAAAAGGCAATTGCAATATTTAATTTCACCGACAACTCCAACAATAGTGATACTAGATCTTTGCTTCCAGGAAGAGGAACGACTAGAAAAGGAATGGCCAGATTATGACCATTGATTATTGAAAAATCACAAAATCGCATACTCTATAAGGAAAGAATTAATTCTTCCGAAATGCGATAAAAATAGAAGCTAACTTATTCAACTGAACATCTCTCATTTACACATAGCGGAATGAAACCACATGAGCTTTTATCTGTAAAGATCAAAAACATTAGATCATGAATATTAAAAAATTAATTTTTGAATTACCGTCATTACCAGATATAAAATGATTATGTAAACGGGTGAAATTCACCGAAATCTTGTATCAACTAACATATAACTAATCAAACATAATTAACAGGTGACAGAGAAAATAAATATATCAAATTGAAAGAATTTAACCCTTTCAATCCTGTAGAAGTTCTGATATATACTAAAAATGTATTAAGTGCTTAAAAATGTAATTGAATCTGGGATTTCAGTACTGAGCGATCATAGATCCATAGACAAGTTTATTCCTGCATAAATTTTGTAATACGTAGTTGAGGATAATTCTTATGTGAATTAAAATTTTCATGAATTATAAAAATTCGTATTAAAACTAGTAAAAAAAAATAAAATTCTATATGTTTATTTATATTGTTTTTGGATGAGACTAAATAAAAATAAATTCAGACAAGTATTATTTTTATTTTTATTTTAAATAAAATTATGAGTTATTGTTCTAATTCATATATTAATTGTATTATTTCTTTTTAATTATTGATCTGTAAGATCACACGCACTCACTAATTACACAGATATACAAATAGCGCAAAAAGTCTAGATATATTTTGACAGGAGACGCAGTCAAGTTCCGGCTCTAGAAATTCCGTTTTAATCCAATAGATCATATATCATAATCTTTGTGGTGGATTCAGAAATGTAATGAATTTTAATTTTCAATGTTTCAAGTGAATTTCTAAAAGGGAAGTTGCTGAAATACACTGCTGAAAAGGGCACCCCGACAAAAGAACGCCGAGATAAGATTTTTAAGCTTTTTAATGAAACATTAAAGAGTTAACATCAAACGATGCTGTCTGATCTGAGTTCATTTTCTTGTTCCTATTTATTAAATATTTATTATTAAAAACCTTTTTATGATTCGGTTAATGGAGGTTTTGTGTTTTACATATTATATTATACTTATTTATGAAACAGATGATTCGAAGAACATATATATTGGTTTTCGGATTGTATTTTTTATTCCGATTACATTAAATAAAAAACCTAACAAATATCACCCTACTCGAAAAAAATCGAGAAAATTGTACATAAAACGTCTTAGTAAATTAAAATTAATTAATAAATGTTTTATATATGAGACAAGTTAATAAGAGAAAATTAATAAATACAAAATTGTAAGTTTTCTTTTCCACAGAAATAAATGACTTTATTCTGTTGAATATATTTTTAATTAGAATTTATTTATAATTAGTAAAATCAACTGAAAAAATCAAAATATTATTAATTAATTTTATTAATTCTTGAGCAAACGTGTAGACAGGTACCAGATCAAATGATAAACACGAATAAAATTATTTCAAATCGAAATGGATCATAGGCAACGTTATTCACACCCGCATTATCCCATAGGCACAACAGGCACAGTGCCTAGGGCCTACGAACTGTAAATGGCCTACGAAAATGTATACATATTTTTATTTACGAAAAATTTATATAATAAATATTCAACCAAAGCATGAAAAGAAAAACTTCACTTAATCCAAAATAATTCAAAATTTATTTTCAAAAAACCAAAAAAAAATCATTAATTTAGTAAACAATTTATTTAATTATTACCTAAACTAACCTTCCTACATTTTTTATTGGCGAATTCGACAATAACATCTTCGAAACTAATTTCTCGCATTAAATCACTTTCAATTGATAAAAGCGTAAGAGATGATAATTGTTCCTGTCCCATAGTTGATCGGAGGCAATTTTTTATTCTTTTAAGCTTTGAAAAGCTCCGCTCCCCTTCCGCATTCGTTCCAAATATCGATAAATAAATTCTTAACACAATATTTACATTAGGAAAACTGGTAACTAGTTTATCATTTATTTGTGCAATTATCATTTCCTTCACTGATTTTTTATTCCCATACATTCGTGAAAATAATAAAAAATCGTCAACAAATGCATCTTCAACATCCGAAGAATATATTTGCACTAACAGGCTTGCTTTCGATACTATTTCATTATTTGTTAAACTTCTGTCCACCAAAAAATTAAATTTAATAATTGTTCTGAAGTTTTATTTTGATTTTGGTCTTCTGGACCAATAAATTCGGTTACATTTGTAGAGCAGCTTTCATTATTTCCTCTTGTTTCTGTTATATATTTGAGTAGTGAACCTTTCATTTTTTTCAATGCTTCTTCTTTGACTATTTTCTTTTTACGCTTTTCGGAGCCCGATTCATGTTTTCTCTAATATCCGTCAGACATTTTTTAATTTTAAACGGGCTGAACTAAATATATTTATATAATTAGAGGAAAATATTTTATAAATATTATGACTTACATCCAGGGCCGGATTTAAGCATTTGTTGGCCCTAGGCAAAGGAGCTTTTTGGGGCCCTCAAAATTAATTAGTATATTTCAAGGAAATTATGTAGGTTATTTTATTTGCTAAAAGTATTTAAGAAATAATTATTTACTACCTATTTATATTTTGAAATATATTTATTAAATAATTCCGTTTAAAAATAAGATACATATGTCATGTCAAAAATATAATTTTACAAAACTTTATTTCTAAATTTTTCTAGAGCATATTGATCAATCAATGAATCAAAATCAATAGCTTTCAATTTTTTTATATTTTAGTATATAAAAAATCCATTAAAAAAATATTTTTTTTGTGGCCCCTTAGATGATTTCGATTTTGGGGCCCCCAATACTGCGGGCCCCTAGGCAGTGCCTAGTCTGCCTATAGGTAAATCCGACGCTGCTTACATCAACAATTTTTATATTATGTTTTTATTATTCTGAATACAACTGGAACTTTTTGATAAATCAGTTAGAACTATCTCAATTTACTTTGAATAATTTATTTTTAGAATAACATATATATTAATATTTTTGTTAAATTATCATATATTTAAAAAAAAGACTTACTTTTAATAAGTAATTAATATTTATAGTTTTACAGCAATATTATTTGTTATAACTAGATAACTCTAACAAAGTAGAAACACAATAAAAATTTCTTAATCTTTTCAGAAAATTACTTGTAAAAAAATCAGTTGCTATGGTTGCACAGCTTTAATCACAGAAAATTTAATTTCATTCGTATACATATGTAAGAAAATGAATTTTCTTTGAAATTGAAAATAAACCAGCCAATCATATCAAGCAGGTTTAGAATTTTTGTTTTCAAATGCGTGGAATTTAAAATTAGAAACAATAGACTTAAAGTATAATAATTGGTACTCATCATCGTCATACATATACGAAATAAGCTTTTCTTCATGTAATTTCGATCGTAGTAGAAAAACGTTATAAAGCGAAATAAAGGCACCAATATAATATTCACAAAATAACATTCATAAAATAAACCAATATGGAATGAAACTAAACTTTGTTATTTAAATAAAGTGTTGTTAAACAAAAACACTTTGGAATTAAATTAACGCATTTTAAAAATAAACCACAGCTGACTTCATTAGGGATACTGGCAAAAAACTATTCGATAGGGTTAAAGGTAAAAGAGCCTAGGGCCTACGAAGAGGTTAATTCGGGCATGACGTTATTCATAACATAATGTTTGGCAGAAGCCAACCAAAAGCCTTGCTGTTTATCCAGCTCGATAATACAACACCAGAAAAAGGTTGAATATATAAATTAGATAAAGAAAAGCAGAAAATAATAATAGAAACAATAGGGTTAGGGTTAGGTTATAGGTTCAAATTTTTAAATTAAAGTTAAATAAGTAAATTAAAGTAATAATTTTTAAATAAGTAAATTAAATTAATGTAATAAGTAAATTAAAGTAAGATATTTAAATTTATTAACAAAAAGTTAGAATAAATGTCAATGTTTGAGAAATAAAAATTGTAAATGGAAATTTTTATGAAACAATTTTCAAATGCAAATTTAAATGCAAATTCCAATGATAATAATAATAAAATAATAATAATACTAATAATAATAATGATAATAATAATAATAATAATAATAATAATAATAATAATAATAATAATAATAATAATAATAATAATAATAATAATAATAATAATAATAATAATAATAATAATCATAATAATAATCATAATAATAATCATAATAATAATCATAATAATAATCATAATAATAATCATAATAATAATCATAATAGTAATAATAATTCAAAAACCAAGTACTCACATCAACCAAGTACTTACAACCAACTAAGTATTCTTCAATGTATTTTATCAAATGCTTTTTTAATTAATTTGTTATTTGTCTTCAAAAATATTTTTAATTATAATCAGTGGATAAAACTTTTCTAAGTGTCTAAATTTAACAATAATGTTGATTTTCATCAAAAATGAATAATTACCAACTCAACACCATGCGGAATTGAAGATAATTTAAATTACAATGAAAGACTATTGAATTCTAATTTTTATTCACAAAATATTCTTCTTTTAATTGATTACTACTGACTTAATATTGCAAAGTAAAAATTGCATTAAATAAATAGTTATTGTTGATTCGTTTTATTATATATACTCGGAGTTTATCCGACAGGATGTTTTGACCCTCTAAGGGTACTGGCCATACGGGTACTGGTCGTAATGGTATTAGTCGTATAGGTACTAGTCGTAAAGATATTGGTCACACTCAACATCTCACCTACCCATTAACTAGATACTAACAACCACCATTAAAACCCATTGAGAAATTAACAAATATCAACCTACAACTAGATACTTACAACCAGATACCTGCTACCAAGTACTTACAACCAGCTACCAAGTACTTACAACTAGCTTACAACCAGCTACTAGTTACCAACAATGTATCCTCACTAGCTAGCAAGAACAAGCAACCAACCAGATACCAAATACTTACAACAAGATACCAAGCACTATCAACAAAATACTATCAACTAGATACCAAGTACAAACAATCAACTAGCAATATATAAAAATAATAGCAATTAAATACAAAAAATATTCTTCATCCCATACATTATTTTCTTGTCATCATCTACAACTAAACTCTATCAACCAGATACCAAGTATTGACAACCAACTACTTACTAACAAATACCAACAACTATGTACTAACAAATTGATCTTTAAAAGAAAATACTCCTCACTTGAATAAATTGGATGAAAAATTAATTGAACTCAAGGCACTTGTAAGATTTACCAATAACTAGGTAAAAATTGATTAAACTATTGTAAAAATTTAAATTATTCAAAACACACTAAATAAATATTATAAAATTTTAATTAATGGACAAGAAAGAACTTTAAATTCTAATCATTAATCATCCAGTTAATAAAAAAAATACTAATCATTCAAGTTAATATGAATCAACTAAGTTAATAAATTAATAAGAATTTTGAAATAAGATTTAGTAGATAATTGATTAAGATTGAATAAATTAATTTTAATAATTTCTTTAAAAGTAATACTCAAATTAATTGACTGTTTGATCAAAATATTCAAAAAATTCAGTATAAATTCATTTACAATTATCAATGTCATCAATCTACACTAAAAATAATTATCATTAAATTCAAAGGAGACTGATAACTAATGATAACATCTAATAAACCAGTAAATTCTTTTAAATGACAATAATTGGTATATCAAAGTGAATTCTCCAATAAAATCATCTAAGCATCAAATTTCCCAGAAATATCTTTATCTTTAAAGATTATTATTTTATCGATAAATACCCTTAAAAGGATATATATTTCCCTCATACTAATAAGATTGCTTAAAGTCCCTTTAAATGACTATAATTATATCTTTAATTCCTATTATCACACATATTTTACTAAAATCATCAAAAATTAATTTGATCATTAACCTTAAATAATTTATAAAATCTATTGATAAAACCAGTTATATTTAAATTTTTGTTCTAAAACTCGACATTTAAAATAAATATTACTGTACAATATAACTGAGTAGTTGCATTGAAAACTTAAATTTATCCATCAAATAAAAATAGACAATTATAATAAATAAACAAACAAGAAAAGTTTGTTCGTATGGGGTTTATTTTATTATAATGTCACCAAGAACCAATAAATAAATATAATTGCATTAATAGATAAATTAACAGATCACATCAAATTGTTAATAATAAGTTATTATCACAAGTCAATATAGTAATGTCTATTCCTTTCATCACATATATATTATTGATTATTGTCCATATGTATGTTTATTCTGTATTTATCTGCTCCCACCATGTAATATTTAATTTTCAGAATCTTTAGTGTTCGTCCATCATCTAACATAACCAATAATGTAAACAAAAATTTATTTATTATGTAATCTGTAATTGTAACAAAATTTTCATATTATATAATAGGGTGGGTCGAAAATTTTTTTTTTCTCCAAACATGCCTAAAAAGTTGTGCTTATGCTAGAAAATGAAATATCCCTGCAAAAGACTGCTGTTTAAAAGGGTTTACAGGTCCCAACTTTTGTTTGTATGTATTAGTACTATCCCAGTAAAAATGCTCGCACATGTGCCATTGTAAATTCATCCTGCAAGCAGTCACACGCTTGCAGAAAGACCATTTTTGACATGCTCTATTCACAAGTCCAAGCTAACGCGTGCATGTATAGAGAGGTTAATTCACGGAAGCACCTTCACACAAGCACTCACAAAGACAATTTCTTCTGAACAATACTAACACACACACTACAGTCAACACATAATCCACATGGATACTACTAGTCAGTCTAAACTCAGATAATTTAATTTGTTTCGATTGGATGTCAAGTGTTTGCTGGACATAATTAAAAAAGTTAACTTGATGATTCACTTTTATTTTGCCAGAGCTGAGTACAGAAGAGCAGTTATGAAGGGACAGAGAAATAAGCAATTTCGCAAAACAAGAAGTAAATCACGTCATTGTCTGTTTGGTCAAACTTGTGAACTACCCAGAAACCAATTACCTACTTGTGAAGATGTGTTTCGTGATTACTGTTACAATGAGAAATGTACGCAATTTCATACTGGCTTTAACGAACAAGCAACTCTTCTCGCAAATAAGGTGAAGGAAATTTATATGAAGGCAAGTATCCCAACTGTTGAGTTCAGTAGTATTGTGGTTCGTGTCAAGCGACTAATATCAAAAGTGCGTGAATTAGAGAAGTATCCAGTATGCAAGAGGTCATCTGCCAAATTTCAAGATAAGTTAAGCTCGTTTTCCAAATTGTTTGACATATGTTGCTGCAAATGTTTTAATGATGGTGCTCGTGGAAGAAGTCAGTGTACATGCCGATTGGCCTTGAAAATTCCTACCTTAGAGTGGGAGTTCTGGATTGACCAACAAACTACCAGAAACATGAAAATCGGAAATACGGACAGACAGGAAACCTCAAAATTGAAGAGAAAACAAACGAAAAGCAGCCCTACAGGAAAAGGAAAACAAATGAAAAATGAAATAATGGACACTGAAGTTAACGATCTACATCCGACCTCAAGAAGTGACACGGAGAGTGAAGCCGCTAGTGATGAAAGTAAAGATAAGTTAGACAATTCAACAGAAAGCTCAGAGTCAAGCGTCGAAGAATGTGATGAATTTCAAAATAGAAGACATTATCCTGAATTAAGTAAAGCTGTTGACAGATGTGGTGTGAGCAACAGAGACACGTGTTTGCTAGTAAACGCTTTTCTGAAAGATATGGAACTGTTATCCTCTCAAACAATCATCGATCCCGCAAAATTACGACGTCAGAGAAAGTACTGGAGGGAGAGAGAAATTGAACAGCATTCAGCAGAAGCGAAAAACTTGATTTGCCTCGGTTTCGACGGGAAACAAGATTCCACCTTACTTCATAGAAGGATCCTAAAAGAGGAGCATTATGTGATTGTCGCCTTTCCAGGGGATACATATATCGATCATGTTGTACCTCAAAGTAGTAAAGCTGTGGATATTGGCAAAGAAATCATGTCAATCATCGTTAGCACGCAGTCCTCACTGACCCTTCAAGCAATTGTGTGCGATGGAACCAATACAAACACCGGAAAAAATAATGGAATAATCAGAAGACTCGAAAAAAGCCTAGGGCGACCTCTACAATGGCTGATATGCTTGTTGCATGCAAATGAATTGCCATTCAGGAAGTATTTTTCAGTCGTCGATGGTGGAGAAACAAAAGGTCCAAAAACGTCATGTGGTGAAATAGGAAGCGTTCTTGATTTTGATCCAAAAGACAAGCCCGTAGTAGCCTTTATGTCCCTTCCTGGAAAGGTCGTAGATATTAGTGAAAATGTCAAGAAAGAATTGAACACTGATCAATTGTATTTCCTCAGAGTATGCTTGGCAGTCCAGAAAGGGTACCACAACAACAAGGATGTCCCTTTTCTACAAATGGCACAACCAGGAAATTTGAATCACAGTCGCTGGCTAACGAAAGCTAATAGAATTCTGCGACTATATATGTCCGAAACTGCTCCATCTGCAAATAGTGAAATTTATTGTCAATTTCTATGGACCGTCATGGTTTTATATAAAGATTCACTCGTCATGCCAAGATGGTGCAAGAAATATTTTTTATATGCTCCAACTTCTGCAGGATTTGGATCCATCAGACCAAGAAATCATCTTTCCTGTCATTCAGAACAACAATTACTTCTCACATCCAGAAAATATACTCCTAGCTGCTGTTGGTGATGATGATGAAGAAATCAGAAAGTTTGCAACAGAAAAAATCATAACTGCAAGACAAAATTTTCTCCCTTCCGAAGTGATTCGCACTATGGACAAGAATACTGTTTTCCTTCTGTCGTCTGCTACATCATATGCTGACATGATTGACTGGACAAAATGTAATTTGACGCCTCCCCCTCTTTTATCTCATATATTGGATCATGAATTGAAGATGAATAAGAAAATTACATTAGAACAATTTCCCTGTCATTCTCAAGCCGTTGAAAGAGCCATCAAAGATGTTTCTTCTGCCAGTTGCAAAGTGTTTGGTCACAAGTCCAGACATGGTATGGTACTACTGTGTAAAAAATCAAGGAAGGAATTGCCCAAGGTGCAAAGCAAAGCTGATTTCATGTGACTTCTTTTTATGCCCTCGCTAATACATTTCTAAACTTTTGGCTGGATGTTTTTAATAAAAAATAATTTCGAAAGTTGATTTTTGTCTTTGAAAAAGATAATTCAAATTTGGCCCTTCCTAATCATTGACGTTGTCAGGATATATTTCAATGCGGGATGAGGACACAGAATATACTATCTCAGCCCAAGAGAGTAAATAATATACTTATAAGCTCTTAAGAAAGCTACATCTAAATATGGACAAAGGCGCAAAACACATTCCGACACTAGCCAAATTACATTGTTTTCACACTTATGTTGAACTGCATTTTCGGAGAAAAGTTGGGAGCAGTAAATGTCCATAAATCTAAGTAAAATGGTTTGATTCGATTTTTCTATACCAAAATACAACTTTTTAACCATGTTTCCTTTCTTGAACTCAAAATTTATTAACATTCGACCCACCCTATTATATAATCGTTGATTCAAACAAAACTAAAAAAAATTTATGAGGAAGGGGTTGTCAAATCAAATTTTGACCAAAAAATATGAGCGAGTCGAGGATTCTTACCGGATTTGGTGTGCTCCTACTTTATATTTTTAAAATTTTATAAAATATGAAATAATAAAAAAATAAATAATTAAACTATTAAATTGATCCAGATAAGAATTAAAAGATAAATTACGTTTATAATTATCTATAAAGTTTAAAAATTTAGTGAGTATGTAAAAGTTAGCTAGAAAGGTGGCGTTTAAGATGTTGAAATAAATATTGATGTCATTTTGTAGAGATTCGAATTATATTTATATGTTGTTTAAAAAAAATATCTCTAGTTGTTTAAAATGATGTGTAAATTCTAAAAAGGTGCACTAAAAATTTCAAAATTTTGATTAAGTCATAGTCTCATATTTAATATGGAATATAATTTCAAGCAATAAAGTCTTTGAAATTCCTATAAAAAATTAAAAATAATATAAACAAAAATATAATTATTATGCATTCTGTGATTAAAACAAAAATTTCATATTATATAATTGTTGATTAAAATAAAACTAAAAATTTTTATGGGCAAGAATTTGACAAATGAAGGTACCCCTATTTGACCAAAAATATATGTGAGAGTCGAGGATTCTTACAGGATTTGGTGTGCACATATCTATCTACTTTTACAAAATATGAAATAATGAAAAAATAAATAATTAAACTATTAAATTGATCCAGATAAGAATTAAAAAATAAATTACGTTTATAATTATCTATAAAGTTTAAAAATTTAGTGAAAATTGACATTGTTATAGAAGATTAAATGGTTGTGATTATTCTGATTTAAATCATGTATATCTTGTTTGGTTTGTCATTTCAATGAATTTAACGGGGAATCATATTATAATCCATTTATTACCGAATAATAACAAATACTCAAAACAAATTTATCAGAGATCATTGTTACTATACATTTAATAAAACATTAATAAAATTTATTTTCATTTAAATAATTAATAATTTTTCCATTCTGGATACAAATAAAAATATTTTTAAAATTTTATAAAATATGAAATACTAAAAAAATAAATAATTAAACTATTAAATTGATACAGACAAGAATTAAAAAATAAATTACGTTTTTAATTATTTATAAAGTTTAAAAATTTAGTTTAATTAAAATAATTATTCATTTTTTCCAAATTAAAATTTAACGCTAATATAAAACTGAAAGACTAATTTAAAGTCATCGAAACAAGTAAATTTTTCAATTCTCTACATAAGTACTTTTAATATTGTTTTTATATATATACGACACATAAATTTGACCAAATTAAATAAAAGAAATTTCTGAAAGTAAATAATAAATTATATTTTGAATCCAAAAAATATTATTTGTTTATCATAACTGGTCAATATAAATTAGAAATGAGCGCAATATTTATAAATCAAGAAAATGAATTTAATATTTTAACATTTTGGAATATTGAAAAATTTTGAAAATGAAATTATAATATTTTAAAAATGGAATCGGAAATAAAAGTAATTTTATTTTAATTACATAAGATTCCATTAAATTAAAACAAATCGCATTTTTAAATTTTCAGATTATTCTTTAAAAATTAATGATTTGACAACTCAATACAAACAAAATTAACAAATGTAAAAAAAAATTAAAATTCAATTTAAATTTTGTTAATCGAAAAAAGACGTAAATGAATTTGTTGATTTTAAAAAATAAGACAGATCTGATCCATTAAAGTGTAAACCAAATTCAAGGAAAAAATTTGTTTAAATAAAACTCAATAATATTTCATTTTATAATAATTATTTGAAAAAATGGTTAGAATTTAAATATTATTTATAAAAATGTTTTAATAGAAAATTTATTCGTAGGTCAATTTTACAGTCGATCAAATCAGATGTTTGATGAACAAGAAGAAGAACATCCGTAACATGAGTGTTATTGCTCATGTTGATCACGGAAAATCTACATTAACTGACTCTTTAGTTAGTATGGCTGGAATTATTGCTGGTTCCAAGGCTGGTGAAGCTAGATTCACCGACACAAGAAAGGATGAACAAGAGAGATGCATTACAATAAAATCCACCGCCATTTCTCTCTACAGTGAATTGAATCAATCAACCTTGGAAATGGTTAGAGAAGTTCAGGAAGTTGATACCAGAGATGGCAAAGTCGAAGAAAATGGATTTCTTGTCAATTTGATCGACTCTCCTGGTCACGTTGATTTCAGCAGTGAAGTGACAGCTGCATTGAGAGTTACTGATGGAGCTTTAGTTGTAGTTGATTGTGTCAGTGGAGTCTGTGTGCAGACCGAAACCGTTTTGCGACAAGCTATCAGTGAACGAATCAAACCAATCCTCTTCATGAACAAGATGGACATGGCCGTCCAAGGATTGCAATGCGACCCAGAAGATTTATACCAAAAATTCCAGAGAGTTATTGAAAACGTAAACGTCATCATTTCTCAATACAGTGAATTGGATGGACCAATGGGAGACATTCAAGTTAACCCACAAAATGGAACTGTCGGTTTCGGTTCTGGTTTACAAAGTTGGGCTTTCACTTTGAGAAATTTCGCTGACATGTACGCAAAGAAAATGGGAGTCGAACCAAAGAAATTGATGAGACGTTTGTGGGGTGAGAACTTCTTCAATGAAAAGACAAGGAAATGGACCAAGAATTCAAATGAAGGAGGCATTCGTGGATTCAGCCAAATGGTTTTGAAACCAATTTATATGGTCTTCAATACTGTAATGAATAAGACCAGTGAAGATGCTTTGGCTCTTGCCAGCAAGATGGGAGTGAAAATCGATAGTGAAGAAAAGGATTTGCCTCCAAAACAATTATTGAAAACCATCATGAGAAAATGGTTGCCAGCTGGTGAAACATTGATGCAAATGATCTGCATTCATTTACCAAGTCCAGTCACCTCACAAAAATACAGAACTGATATGTTGTATGAAGGACCAAAAGACGATGAAGTTGCAATTGCCATGTCAAAATGTGACCCACAAGGACCATTGATGATGTATGTCAGTAAAATGGTTCCCACATCGGATAGAGGTCGATTTTATGCTTTCGGTCGTGTTTTCTCTGGTAAAGTTGCATCGGGACACAAAGTAAGAATTATGGGACCAAACTTTGTTGTTGGAAAGAAAGATGATTTGTTCGAAAAAAGCATTCAAAGAACAATTTTGATGATGGGTAGAAATGTTGAAGCTATTGAAGATGTTCCTTGCGGTAATATCTGTGGATTGGTTGGTGTTGATCAATTCCTTGTCAAGACTGGTACAATTACCACCTTCGCTGGAGCACATAACTTGCGTGTCATGAAATTCTCTGTGAGTCCAGTCGTCAGAGTTGCTGTTGAACCAGTAAATCCTGCTGATTTGCCAAAACTCGTTGAAGGATTGAAACGTTTAGCCAAGAGTGATCCTATGGTTCAAATCTCAATTGAAGAAAGTGGAGAGAATATCATTGCTGGTGCCGGTGAATTGCATTTGGAAATCTGTTTGAAAGATCTCGAAGAAGATCATGCAAATATTCCAATCAAAAAATCAGATCCAGTCGTCTCATACAGAGAATCAGTTACTGGAACTAGTAGTGAAATCTGTTTGAGTAAATCACCAAATAAACACAACAGACTTTACATGACTGCCTCACCATTGAGCGAGGAATTGTCAACTGACATCGATGCCGGTAAAATCACTGCTCGTCAAGAATTGAAAGAAAGAGGTAAATTCTTGGTTGAAAATTACGAATGGGAAGTCAATGATTCAAGAAAGATTTGGTGCTTCGGACCTGATGGAAACGGGCCAAATCTCGTTGTCGATGTTACAAAGGGTGTCCAATACCTCAATGAAATCAAAGACAGTGTTGTTGCCGCATTCAACTGGGCTACAAAAGATGGTGTGTTGTGTGAAGAAAACATGCGAGGTGTCCGAATCAACATTCACGATGTCACTTTGCACACTGATGCTATTCACAGAGGTGGTGGACAAATTATCCCAACTGCCAGAAGAGCAATTTATGCTTCAGTACTCACTGCTTCACCATGCTTGTTGGAACCAGTATATCAATGCGAAATCCAAGGTCCAGAAAGCATTCTCGGTGGTATTTACAGTACTTTGAACAGAAGAAGAGGTATTATCTTTGAAGAAATGCCAATTACTGGAACTCCACAATACATTGTCAAGGCTCATTTGCCAGTCAATGAATCATTCAATTTCACTTCAGATTTGAGAGCACAAACTGGTGGACAAGCTTTCCCACAATGTGTATTTGACCATTGGCAAATGTTCCCAGGTAATCCATTGGATCCAAATACCAAACCAGGTGTCGTTGTCATGGCTGCAAGAAAACGTAAAGGTCTTCCAGACGGTGGCGTTCCTTCTCTTGATCGATTTGTCGATAAATTGTAATTTATTAATATATATTTTTTATGGATAATTATTCAATTTTATTTATTATTCAATTTATTCTGTCTTTTGTCAACATCTTTTCGTTTTTATAACAATTTTGAATTTTGGTCTCTTTGCACCTTTATTTGTGTATAATATGCTTAACTTTATAAATCATTAGTGATAATATATAGTTTTGGTTGAAGTTATTTTTACTAGGTATCCGGACCTTGGATTATCCGGGTCTTTGGATAATTGTAATTGACATAATATTAATGCTTTCATGTTGTAAGCGCTTTATCTAAATGCTGGTGTCTCGGTAAAGTAACTTTGTGCTGTAAAGATTCAGTAAGAAGTTTTGTCAAATGAGTTATCCTGCAATAATTTACGAAAGAAACTTGAATAGAAACTTGTACCCCTCTTTCTTATTTATTACTCATCACTGAAAGAATATCTTTTTATCCTTGTAAAAGTGTAGGGTTTTGAACATGTGGATGAAGATATCTAACAAAAAGTTCTGATTTATCAGACTCAAAAAATAAACTCTATTGCGTTTAGGTATAAATATGAATTGGATAAGGCAACACTTGATAATTTTGTTTCAAATGTGTATTTTATTGTGCACAGTATTTTGCATACGCAAAATAAATAAAACCCAACAATGCCGCTACTAATAAAGAAAAGATACCGGTTATACAAACCGTCCTAAGTTAAAGAATTCACATGCTGCGACTAATTGTCCCTTAGCGCTGGACTAATAAGGTTAGTTTAAGATGAATGGAGAGTCCCGTAATATGCTCGATCAAGTAGAACCAGGTTGTTAATTTTGTTATTTTATTATTTGAATGTTGTGGTATGTTGAAATTGAATATTAAAATTGTTCGAAATATTATTTGGATTTGAATTAATTCCCCAGAAATGAATTAAGAAAATACTTTGGTTGAATAATATATTATTAGTCATGACTTTGAATTTATTAATGTCTTAAATTAAAACGAATCCTAACATGGCGACCACACCTATGCGGTAGTTTATTAGACCACCAGAAACATTCGAAATGGCATAGAAACATTTTTCGAAGAAACAGATACATTTTTTGAGCTTACTCAGACAGCCGAAGAACACAGAGTAGTTTTTATCAAATCGTTTCTATCAATGGAAGCAACGCGTGAGTTCGATGAAATTGATCCTGAAATTCACTATAAGAAAAGAATCCACGATGTCTTTATGAATACATCTAACTTGGCAAATGATCTCGAAGAAGCCTTATTATTTCGAAGAGGAGGAGAAACAATTATTGAATATTGAAAAAATAGAGAAGCTAGCAAAGAATGTAGTCAGGCACAATCTGACAGAAGAAGATATGAAAATATTTTTAATCTAAAATGCTCTCGACGATAGAAAAATTAAGAAAGATTTAAAATTACAAGGACTAAAAACATTCGAAGAAATAAAAAATAGATTGGTCAAATATGATGATATTAAAAACGAAACTGAAATCGAAAACATTGATTCGATACAAGATGTATTGAAATATTATGCTGAAGTAGCAATGGTGAATGAAAGACAAACATGGAACCAACGAAAACCATATCATCGTCAAAGGAATGAAAGAATCGAACAAAGTCGGAATTTGGGACGACCGGAAAAAAATACTCTCAAAGATCAGAAAATCGAAATGAGTGGGAAAAGACCAGAAATCAAGGACAATTTCAAGAAGGACAACAGTGGCCCGCGAGACATTTTAACGGATCGATTAGAAGAAATGTTTATCCAAACAAAGATAATCGCATGTGAAGATTTTGGGCTTGTAGAAAAGGTCATCTAAGATCAGAATGTCTAAATGTTAAATGCAACCATTGTCACGTGAATGGACACCTCAAACACCAGTGTTATGAAGTTAGTCCACAAAGGAAGTTCCAGAGTTCTCGGTGCATGTTTGCTTTCGGAGACGAGTGCGAACAATCAGTGGAAGGAGATGACCCAAACGAATTTACTCCGACATCTGGGGAAGTGATCGGAGCCATAAATTGAATGTAAGTGATATTTCGAACAATGTTTGCATGGATTTCAATGATTGTGAATGTATGTATGACTTGAATGAGTATAAATGTAATTTGAATGTTGATATGTATTTTGATAATAGTTTGAATGAACTTAATAATTATAATATTTATGATTTATATAATTTAAATGAAAATAAATTAATTTTTAAGCCATATCGGTCTAGTAACGTTAAAAGTCCTAATACTTTCAATATAAAAGGGGAAAATCCTAAAGAATTTATAATTAATTATAACCAAATGGGAGGAAGACCCAGTGTAGAAATTAAAATAAATAAAGAAAAATCAATGTGTATTCCTGATACAAGGGCAAAGATTTGTGTTTTAGAATACGAGATTTATAAAAGTTTTGAAAATGTAACATTGGAGAAATGTGATTTTGAAGTGAAATGTGCAAATGGCAGTGGAATGGGAAATATAAATATAACTGTAACTGTATGGGGTATTTCAAAACCAATAGAATTCTATGTTAATCGAGGAGTTGTTTCAAAAATAATACGTAGGATAAATTTTTGATGGAATTTAATATATATTTACAAAGAACCGATATATGAGATAAGTTATATTGAACAAAAAAAAGAGGATTTAAAAAAATGTAAAAAGAGGACAAAGAAATCGAGAAATTGATTGAAAAATATGAAACAGTATTTTTGAAACATAAATGGGACATTGGTAAAACAGAAATAGTACAACATGAGATAAATACGACAGGACCTCTAATTGTTATTAATCCAAGACGTCAACCAGTATACCTTTTATCGAAAATAGAAGAAAATATTAAAGAGATGGAAAAGAATGGTATTATAAAGAAATGCGAATCACCTTGGAATTCGCCACTGGTATGCATTAAAAAGAAATACAAAGAAGATTTAAGGATTTGCTTAGATTTTCGAGCATTAAATTTAGTAACAGAGCGACCTATTTTTCCAATATCAAATTATTATCAAATGCAATCAAATTGATCAAGTCGCAATTTTCAAGTTTTATTGCTCATATAACAAAAGAAGGGTGAGGGTTAGAATAGTCGAATATGGAAGCCAAAAAAATCGTCGCCAAAGAAAAAAGCTTTAATTGGTTAAAATCGTCGCCAATGTTGAAACCCGAAAACATCGTCGAAAATGTAGTACAAAAAAATAGCCGACAATATTAAATCCTAAAAAAATAGTCGAATCTTTAAGGGTCAAAAATAATACAATTTTTTTAAAAGGGTGTTAGTTAACTGGGAGATGTAAAAAAAAATCAAATTTTATTTTAGTCAAATCCCGGTCCACTTGGCCAGTAAGGGGAGATCAATTCTCACCTTTATGTAATCTGCAGCTTTTATTCTAATAGTCTTCGGATACTAGAGTTAAAAACTCCCGCGTCAAACGTGGTTTTTCCCTGAAAACTTCAGTCAGGTTTGGTATCGGAGGATCCTTTCTGAAGCTCCTGGCATTGGCTCATTCTCATTTATTTTTCCGGTAAGCATCATTGGGCATAGTAGGGGATAAACATGGCTAAGCATAAACATGATCAGCTATGGCCCATAAAGATGCACCGGACATTCATTCGAAGGTTAGTTCTTTCGGTTTGATTAGGAGAGGCTGAGCAGTTCCAACCTCTGTCTGATTAGTTTAGGTTTCCGCCGGATCCAATTGAATTCTGAAGTATTCCAAGCAGATCAGGACAGATTTCGCAGTTTTAGCAGATGAAGTAATAATGGGGTTTGGAGCTTTCTAGAAAAGTTAAAAAATGTTTTTGGAGTAGGAAGACTCCATTTGTGGTATTTGTAGCGTTAGTATACATTAATATAGTATAAATTGGAAGGATTGTGTAGAGGCAGACAATATGGATTAAGGTGAATATATATTAAATATAAGAACAACTAAAAAGTTATTATCAGTTAGGCGGAGTCCCTACAAGGACTCCTACATTGACCCACTGATAATAAATATACGCTTGATTGTATTTTTTAATAGGTATAGATAAGAATAAATTAAGATAAAAATAAATAATTAATTAAAAGTAGTTATAAATATTGAAGGTCAAAGTTATTAGATGACAATGCTAAATATAATATCTTAGTGCAATTTAAATTATAGTTATACATAATTATGCCTACTGATAATAAATACACGCTAAATTGTATTTTTATTAGGTATAGGTAAGAATAAATTAAGATAAGAATAAGCAAAAAATAAATAGGAATAAATTAATAGTAGTTATAGATGTTGAAGGTCAAAGTTATTAGATCTTTATTAATGCAATTTTAAATTATAATTATACATTTATTTATCTTTAGTTTGTTTATTTAAGAATATATTAAAACCATAATGTACAATATAATTATCTTATAATTACTGTTAATAATAAGTTTCTACAAGTATATAATAAGGGACTTCGTAAGTCTAAGCTCAAGGAGGAATTTCTATGGATTTTAATCTTTATAATATGGATTTGCATATAATATAACCATA